>JAYJMI010134427.1:0-19793 GCA_036873855.1 Sarsia tubulosa
GCACATATATTTGGATGTTTTCCAACAGGCAAATTATCAATTTTTTCATGAAAGGCTGATATAGCAGACCGATAAGCATTGATAGTCCTGTACTGATACCCTTCATTGAATAAGCTTGCTAAGAATTCTAAAACATAATTTAAATTGCATCGAAATGGATCAATTTGTTTCCCAGTACACCAGCTACTCCATTTATTCCAGGACGAATTGTAATTAGTTGTTGAGCTTTCTCTTCTTGCCTTGGAGATAAGCTTGGCAACGTTTCCTGAAACGCCTGACTTAAGGAGGTTTTGCCTGTAACCATCCAAGCCACTAACCTTAATGTTTTGTTGTTGACCAGTTGGTGTTTTTCCCCTGCTGGGTTTAATAATAGGTTGGGATAAATTGGAAGAAGTAATGGCCGGCTCGATGACATTGCTAAGAGGTCTGGATACCAAGGTTGTGACTGCCAACAAGGGGTTATTAAAATTATTTTGTGAACCCACTGTTTTCTTATTTTGCAAATTATTTGTTGGATCAATGAGAAGGGGGGGAAGGCATATAGACACTTCTGATCCCAGCTCTGTTGCATGGCATCTGTTGCTATGCTGTAAGGATCTGGTTTCCAAGCATAATATTTTGGAATCTGATTTGATAGTCTCGAGGCAAACAGATCTATCTCGGGTGACCCTTCTTTCAGACATATCTTTTCGAAAATCAATGGGTCGAGCTTCCATTCCGAGAAGTCCTTGCTGTGACGAGACTGCCAGTCGGCCCTCACATTCAGCTTGCTTGGTATGTATTCTGCTGTAATTGTGATCTGATTTAAAATTAAATAGTTCCAAATTTCTTTGCTCTGATTGACTAGTCTCTGGTCCTTTGTACCCCCCATTTTCAATAGATAGGCAAGAGCCGTTGTGTTGTCTATTTGAATGTGAATAGATCTTAAGCTCTTCATTTTGGTGTAGGCCAGAATAGCATTTTTTACCGCAATCAATTCTAGGATATTTATATGGAGTTTCTTTTCCTCCATTGACCATTTCCCCCCAGTCTCTTGTCCCATACAATTTGCTCCCCAGCCCTCCATGGATGCATCCGTCTGAATGGTTACTTGGGCTTTGGGTAAAATCAAAAGTCTCCCATTGAAATGCCTTAGGTTCTCTATCCACCATTTCAGTTCTAAAAGAGCTAACTCTCCCAAGACAATTTTTTGTTTGTATGACATCCCTTGTTTTAAAGCCAAAACCTGCTGAAGTTGGAGGTACCGAAACTGAATTCGAGCAGGTAGAACTGCTTGAATTGTAGAAGAAAGAAGGCCTATTATTTTTGTTAATTCCAAAATTGAAATTTCTTTCTTCAAAAATGCTTTCTGGCAAGTGTCTAGAACTTTCTGGATCTTTGCTGAGGTTAGGGAAAGTGACATTTGAGTTGAATCTATTATGAGACCTAGGTATTCGATTTTGTGAGTTGGTTCCATGACAGATTTTTTTAAGTTTATTACAAAACCTAGATGTTGTAAGAGGAAGATCACTGTGTCTCGTGACATCAACATTTCTTTCAATGTCTGTGCCATTATTAAAATATCGTCCAGGTATATCAATAACCTGATGTTTATTCTCCTTAAAACTGCTATGGGAACTTTCAAAAGTTTTGTAAAAATGCGAGGGGCGGGACCAAGTCCAAAACATAGGCAAAGGAACTCGTATAAGTTTCCTTTCCATAGAAATCTCAATAAATGACGAGACTTTTGGTTCATAGGAACACTGAAGTAAGCGTCTTTTAAATCTATCTTGCACATGTAGTCTCCCTCTTTCAACATGAACTTTAAACTCTCCAAACTTTCCATTTTGAAATGTTCGTAAGGCACAAACTGGTTTAATTTCTTTAGATTTATTACTGGCCTCTGACCTCCATCCTTTTTCTTTACAAGAAAAAGACTGCTTATAAACTGATTTTGAGTTTGAGAGAAGTCCAAAACTTTTTTGATGGCTCCCTTTTCCAGCATTTCCTGTATTTCTAGTTCCACTAACTTTGCTTGTTCTTTTCCCAAAGTTATATTTGGAGGTATTTTCTCCTGAATTGGATTTTTTACCAAAGGTATCTCGTAACCCTTGACAATATTCAGAATTTCTGAATCGCTTGTTAGGGTTTTCCAAGAGTTTAGAAAATGAGCTATTCTCCCTGCTAAGGGAATGTTTCCTTTTATTTGAACTGGAAACAAACTTTGAACTAAGGGATGAACGTAAAGCAATTTCTCCTTTGGAACTAGATTTACTTGTATTATGCTGGAACAGAGAGTCATCTCTTGTTTTGAGATGCTTACCGCCATTTTGTCTTCCAAAGTTGAACTTTCGGTTGTCATGCGCATGATTTTGTTTCTGCCATTTTTGCTGTTTGTTGACATTGCGGAAATTATGTTGTTGGTTTCCGAAGTGTCTCCGCGGGGATTTGTAGTTCGAAAACCCGTTCGAAAAGGGCTTCTTTTTTGGTTTACCTACATCTTTGAACATCTCCAGGGTTTGTTTCTGGGCCTTGTTACTGTCCATTACCTCTTTTCTAAAATCTTTCCCAAACAATTCCGAATCACTGCTTTTAGATAAAAGACTTGCATACGTTTTTAGCATACCTTTTGCATCTGATTTTGAATGCAAGGACAAATTCAAAATATTCAGTCGTCGAAAATATACAACTTTGTTATTAGCTTGACCTAAGAGCATTACCGATTTCTCAAGAAGTCTCAATAAATCATCCAGGGAACTTTCATTTTCTCCCTTGTTATTGTTTTCTTCTTATCCATTATCGTCCATATACGACTTAATGGGCCCATAACATCACGTATTTTAGATTGTAGTGTTTCTAAATCTTTGTCAGCTAGAGTCTCCTGTTTGCCTTCAAGAATTTTTGTAAGGCTAGGATCTAGTGTTTTAACAGGGTCAATATTCCGCGGTACCGGATGATCTTTCAGGATATTTTCTTTAATATCTTTTTCCGCAATAAACAGGTCAAAATTTTTATTTACGTAGGCTGCCATGTCTGATGATAGATCATAATGAGACCTTTCCTCCTCTGTTATAATATGGAAGCGAGAATCTTTCGGCGAGTAGCTTTTACGACTGCTTGACGAAGAAGATGATGTGCTACGGGAACGTTTTCTTTTTCTCTTAGCCTTTCTTATTTTCTTTGATTTCTTCGATTTTTTCTTCGATTTTATTCTTGAACGTCCTCTTGGTGACGAAAAGGACTCTCTTTCAGAACCTGAACTTCTGCTTCTAGATAAAGATCGTTGTCTTTTCTTAGAAACTCTCGGTGAGTTACTTATTGGAGGAGATTTAGATATGCCTGTACCTGTTGGTGGTGTGACTCCCCTTTCTTGGGTAGAATCTCCCACGACCTTGTCAATATTGTCTGCCATTAATGGTACAAACAATATTACAAATTAGTTTTCAAATGTGTCAACTGATGGATAAGATATACAAAGATATAAAATATAACAAAAAAATAAAAATTCTTCTTCTTTGACTTCCTTCCAGCTACGCGTATAGAATTAAAAGAGGTAGTTTGCGGAGTTACGTTCGTACTTAGTCGATTAGGATCGAAAGTACTCAGTATTAGATCCGACTTGGTATTTTACGAAATAAAATTAAATTATTCGGCGTAATGTTTTCTTGTCTATATTCTTAGAGCGTACGAATAGATAGATACAGAGCACCAAACTCAGGTAGTACATTGTTCTAGCTCCAGGTCGTCAATATTTCACAATTTGTAAAGCGAAGTATAGACGGTATTGACTTTCATTATTGGTATATTTATTTTCCATATAGAAGGTTGTAAATTTCGTAAAATGCTTTCATCTTGTCAAAAACTGAGCGGTTATAAAGAACATAGAACATGTGCGATTCTATGAATCTTAGGCCGCATGAAAAAATGCAATGTTCATATTACGCATGGCTATAAACTTAGTCGGCGGACGAATGAAATAATATCAGTTTCAGATTTTTGAAGGGTGTTCCTATTTGGTTCCGCTGGGTTCTCAGTAGTTTCTACTGGTTTCCACTAGTTTCTGCTGGGTTAATGGAATAGTAAAGGTCGAATAAGGGCTATTCGAATTTTTATATGAGAAGAATCAACAAGAATATGAAATAAGTTATTTAAACTGATCAAAAATATGAATACAGTTGGTTAAAGAACTATTTATCCTAAAATCAAGGAAATAATAATAAAAACACACTAGAAATCCACTAAAATTCACAATTTTAAAATGAAGTTAAATAGTGAGTTTCTCCATTTTTCCGCCTTTAACGAAAAAAAGAAAATTGTCCCGTTAGGACAGGACACTATGCTGTAAAAAATAGTGGTTTAACATTTTTTAAATTATTCTAATATTCCTAAGATCCTTAGTCTATAAGTCGACCGATCCAATAGATCGAGCCAATAGATCGTACTTTCATAAACCATTAAAACGATTTTACCAACTTGTGGTGAATCCTAAAAATAATCAAAACGTTCAAAATTCTCAAAATACTACTACTTCAATTGTACCTAATTTCCGGATACAATTTTACCTGTTCTTTTATTTATATAAAAATCAGTATAAAAAGTATAATCAGTATAAATATTTATTGCCAGCGTAAAAAATCAAAATTTTCCAGCATTGAGTACACCTCTTTATCATAAGATAGTTGCACTATATCTTTTTTGTTATTTTAACTTTGATTGCCTAGAGTTTGATCAAGATCTCTAATGACTTTGATTGCCTAGAGTTTGATCAAGATCTCTAAAGTTACTACTGCAATAGACCTTTCAAGGCTAATGGACGCCATTGCTCACCGAATGGTCAAGTTGGACTTTGAACTTACGTATCAAGCTGGCAAAGTAAAATCTAAATCGAATTTTATTATATTTCCTATTACGGGAAGTTTAGTTTGACCAGACAAATTGGGGAACTGTCAACTTGAAGAAACTGCGTACAGATATATTTTTGTAAAATAGTTTATGGAGAAAGAAACATATTCAAAAGGCAAAATACAACAGATAAAACTATACAACTAAAGCAATACTATTAAAAATATTAATTAGATAAGTAATTAGTCATATTTTATTTGCTTTAGAATATAATTTACTGTTTTATAAGCTTTCTTTAAATATCAAATCTATCGCCTCAACTTAAAATATCAATCTTTATATTTGTTTATATTTTCGCCGCTGGATACTTGATGTATAACACATATAAAGTACGAAACAAAGTTCGAAGTCCAACTTGACCATTCCGTGTCCGTTAGCCTTGAAAGGTCTATTAGGTTTTGTATTCTCTGGAGTTACTTTTATCAATAAATAGGTTATTTGTATTTTAATAGTTTTTTATTAAAGGGGAACTTCGCCGAAGGTATTATTTTAAGCCAGAATTGGCGCTTTGAAGAAAATATAAAATGTAGTTAAAAAGATTCTGATAAAAATTTTCTTAAAATTTCCTTTCTTATTAAAAACATAGGACTTTGGAACTATATTTTTATACTAGTTACTAGACTTTTTTTTTTCTGATGAAAGTACTGGATTCTAGCAACAAATGTGACGTCATTTTTGACAACAGCATCATTAAGTTACTGTTCTCATAAAAGAAAGTCATAAAATACAAAGTCACATAATGTCATTTAATTTGAACGTTTTCTCTATGCAAATAATCTTAAAATTACTTTATTGTCAAAAACGACGTCCCACAATATATCAGATCCAGCTTTCTGAAAAAAGAAAATTAAGTTGCTTTTTGACGTCAGCTTTAAATTGCTCCTAAATTTTAAATCAACTCCTATTTTTTTGTTTTTAGTGAAGGAATCAAGATTTTACCGTACATCGAAGTTCCCCTTTAACAAAGGGTACATTTGCAAAAAATTATATGTTGTGTTCCCCTCTATAACATATCATCATACCGTTCTTAAAACTATCATATTTTACAAATATTTTTACTAATTGATTTTCTAACCTTCCGACTACTATGCAGGTTCTTTACATACTGGGCAAACCAAATATCATAATAACTAACCATCATTGGTCATTGGTCAATCTTACACGTGCTAATAAAGCATGGCTGCATTTATTTATATCGATTATTTTTAATAAATCCATACTGATACTTATCTGTTATCAAATTTTGATGAGTAAATTTGCTTGTAAAAACCAGATATAAGATTATGAATACAGGTAATGATTGTCTCTGTTCTTCCTTTTTACGCTGGATTTTCTCTTAATTACTCAAGATCTTGTTATATATTTGATACATATTCAAAATGTTTGAATAAGTGGAGGCAATAAGTTAATACCGCCTACAGTTAATAATAAGTTTACCACTTTGCCGTTTGTCTCTACCTTCCAAACTCGTAAACCAGCGTGTCCATATAAGAAGACATAAAACACACTGGGCACATGCGATTGAATTCTTTAAATTCCTGAAAATCTTCCCAATATAAGGGAATATTAACAAACTGATGTTTGACATATTAAAAGACATATTTAAAAAAATCAATTACGGTAAAATCATAAATTTAATTTTAAAATCTGACCAAGACTGTTTTTAATGAAGTAAAGTTTAAAGTTAATTTTTTTTCCAAAAGAAGATATAAAAAATGTTTGTTAATGTGGTTTTTCTAAACATTTGGTAAAACTTTATCAGTCCAGTTGTTTAATTACAATATTGCTTTATGAATGGATACATTATTTTTGGTAGCTATAAACATTTTATTACTCCATGCTGAACACAAGCAAGCACGCATGATTTAGTGCAAACATTCGTCTGCCTCGAATATGTGAAATAATTTAAAAAATAATTTGAAGTGCAATAACAGTGTTATTTTGTGATCTTTCGTACGGCGGCATTTATCAGAATTTAGTTTATAATGTGAAATATGATGCCTCTAAAAAACTTACTTTATAATTTGTAAGTTCAGAATTTGATAATATTTGTTTTAAAAAAAGAAGCTCACCACAAGCTTAGCAAAAATATAAATTGTCTTTTACAGCGCTTGCTTGCAAATGATTTAGAACAAAAAAAAACGGATTTATAAGTAGATACGATATATCAAAACGAAAACTTTGATTATAAGAGTGATAACAAATGTTCAACAAATAACCAAAATTTAAATATATTTTTTTCTCCCTGTTTAAACTTAATCGGGGAAACTTTACGGTGTTTAACCACGTTTTATAACAATAGAAAAAATATAAACCAATGAAAAACAAGAGTTTATTTTTTGCGCGATTGCATTTTCCCAGTGCTTTCTCTGTTTTGGAAAGTGCTTGTTTACTACTTTGCCTACCTTCTTTTTTGCAGTAAATAAGAATGTTATCATGATTTTTCTACATTAACTAGTAGACTAGTTTAGTCTCTCTTTATTATTAATAAAAAAATATTCTTCAACCTAAAGAAAAAATCAGAGAGACTAGACGCTTCCGTCTTAATTAAATGACGTCACCCGTTTCATAGAGAAAGAAGAAAACTAACTTTTTACAGGGGTTATGTTTTTTCAGAATTAAAGAGGTAATGCCTCAGAATTTTTTATTTGCTCATTAGAAGCGCCTTTCTAAGTAGATGTTTTTCATACGATGTCAAATTAGGCTTAAAACGTCGTTTTTGTAAACTAACGACAATGACGTGACAATTTCGTCCAATCGAATTGCGTAAAATGATCAACTAAAAATAATAAAAATTTAAATTTTCATTTTATTGTACAGACAAACCTATTTGGAATTAAAGGATAAAATTCAAACTGCTTGAATAACTTTATATTCTCTTTACAATCGGCTAATAAAAATTTCTTTTAATGGCACAAGAAGATTTTAATATGCACGCAATTGTCAGAAAAAATATCCTATCAGTGATCTTTTCAATAGAAAGTAAAAGTAACAAGGAAACAATGTGCTAAATTTCCCATTCTGAAGCTTAGAAACAAGCCTACAATATCACTTTGAAAATCGTGTTTCATACCCAATATGGGTAGGTAACACAAAGTACGTGCGATTTTTTTGACAAAAAAAGCCATTTTCTTTGGAACTAGACACAGAAAATGGCTGAAAAATTTTCCAGATGCTTATGTTTAATAGAAAAATAAAAATAGGGGGTCAAAAAACCATCCCTAAATTTTGAGATTACTTGCATAAGTACCTTTAAACAACAATTTTAAACTTTTTAAAACTTGATCAAGCCAATCCATGAAGCTACAAATAAAGGGAGAACTACTTTTGCACCATCCGTGATTCAATCTGTCATTAAATTATACACTAAATAGGTCATTAAAAGGTGTGAAATGGAATTTTAATTAGCAAAATAGTGATTGGCTAATAGCGATATTTTTGTAAAAAACTTGTGCCTCTTTAAGAGACTATAACTTTGGATTTCCGAAACAAAATAACATAAAACAAACTATACCTAGAAGTTTGTTCTTTCATCTGTCTACCGTATGCAAGCCGTTACCAAGCCGCACCTTTAAGTGTGTTTAACATAAAAAACATGCTTTTTTCTATTAATATTAACAAAAGTTATTTCTAAATTCTTGAAGGAAGTTCCTTAAAACATGAATACAAAATAAAAATAAAATCACAAATTATTTTTATATTATTTTGTACCAATTAAAAGTTGATTATAGCGAGTCACGGATAGGTTTGAATAGAATAAAGTTTTGTAAAGAACTTATAAAATAAATTTAATTACTTGTGTCCCCCTGTATTTGCAGCTCCCTGGCCAATTGTATTAGCATAATAAGATAAGATATAGATAAAATAAATGTCTTTATTTAACGTATAAAATCTAAAAACGAAAAAATTACAAAACTAATTTAAATACAATTTCATAATTAACACAACTATTGTTAAATTTTTTAAAATAAAGTTACAAAAAGATATATTATTATTAAACACTAGGTACTACAGATTAAGCAGAAGCAGGTTATATTTCCTGAATAAAATAATCATGCCCAAGGAGAAACAAACAACAAATAAAATTAAAACATAACATCGAATTGGTGTATGAAAAAGAACTTTTCTCGAAAAATCGCATGGCTTTGAAAAAAGTGGAACGAAAAACGCAGACTGAAAAATTAATTTACTATTATTAAAAAATGTATAAAACCTTCTGCAACAAATAATTTGTATATCTGAAGGTTTTGTACATTTTGAAAAAGTCTTGAAAAAATATTTTTTCGGTTTCTATATATCAAATTTCCTCTAATTTTATCAAACATTTTGTTGGGTCTGTATTTAACTTTAAAACTTTATTTGCTTTTTCAATGGTCGCGTCGCGCCGTTTTTTAAATAGAAAGAGATACATGTTTAAAGGAGATATGGATATTATTCTAATATACAACTGCAATTATATATTGGTACTGCAGAAATCTGAAGAAATATGTTATTTTGATTGTTTTTACGTCCCTATACAAAAAAAAGCACAGTTTTTTTAGAAAGAAAAAATTGTAGGTATAGAGCTAGTTAAAAATACAAACTTCTATGGATATACTAGAAGGATAGCTAGGTCGTTGCTAACAAATATTAAAACTTCAATGCGAAGATACCCAAGATATTATTATTCCGTCAGAAAAAAGCACAAAACTTTTAACTTTTTTGTGTTTAAAATACAAAAATATAATAAAAGGGATACAAATGAGTTTCATTTACACGTGATAGGGATATAATTTGATGATGAAATAACAGAAAAGTATCTTTAACCTACATTAGCTACTGAAATATCAGCTAATTTTAGGAGAGGAACTGAACTAGTTAGGCCTCAATTATTAATTATTCTGCTTTTCTTCTCAACAGGCTGAAACTTTCAGAAATTGTTCAATACACCTGTCCGGAGGCAAAAAAATAGGACCTTAATTTTGGGGAGAAAGGGCAAATTTGGGGTAAATTGAAAATTAGGAATTCACTGTTGGGAAAAAATCGAAATTTAGCAAATATCATAATATATACATCGTTTGAAAAATACTTTACAAAAACCTTTTTTGAGGTTTGGGTCCGATTTTGGGGAAATAGGGCAAATTTAGGCCAATTGGAAAATTTAGCATTCACAGTAGGAAAAAAATTAAATTATTTCATTTGAAAGTTAATTTTATACTGAATATATTTTACAAAAATATTTTAAGGGGTTTGGGTTCTAACTTTGGAAAAATTTGGGGTAGATGGAAAAATGGTCATTCACAGTAGGAAAAAAACTAAAATCTCCCAACTGTAAATACATTGTTTGAAAGATAATTTTAATGCTGAATATATTTTACAAAATCATTTTAGGGGTTTGGGTTCTAGTTTATGTTCTAAATCATTATTAAAGTACATAAAAGGGCACGCTAAAGCTGCTAACTATTAAAATTAGTTTTACAGTTTTAGTTTATAATTTTTAAAAGAAATACTGATACTGCTTAATAGAAATTTATTTTTACTAAAATCCTGATGTCATCATCTTTCCAAGTATGAAGATTAGGAAAATTTGTTAGAATTTCATGTTAAAATGTATCAAATAACTACCAAAACGCCCCGGGCGTTTATTGGAGGATTTACGGTATTTCTTTCTGAAAACAAAACATTTTTCAAATCAACTGTCAACAATCTTATGTATATTTTCTCTCGCAACCACAAAATGAAATGCTCGAACTATTTATTTGCTTAGAGCATTTATAGCAATGACATTTTTTTGTTTTACAGCAACAAGTAATTATTACTTCTTTAAAATTAGTTGTTGTTTCGCCCCATTTTGACTTATAATTTAATAGAATTATAAATGACTCAATCTAAATCCAGCGAGTAGAGTTTTGAATATTAACATTTTATTTACAGTTTTTTCAAATCCAATTTGCTTGTTAGCACGAGCGTTATGTTTTACTAATCCTGATTCCGATATAATAATGGATCTTAAATCAGTATCTGAAAACGTTGAAGTCATGCTTCATTTATATTGCAGTATTTAGCAGCATCTGACGAGACATAGACGTTCATTAAATATGCTTTTAATACACTTACTTGAATTTGCGTATTTTCTACTGCAGTACTCCTAAGCTCAATACAGTAAATGTAATTGTTAATTGAGTGTCATTAGATTTAGCCAAACGTCCCATAATTCACATGAACATGTCCGTAAAAAATTGATGTACTTCAACCTACACACAACCTCTGAATGCATGGAAAAAAAGGTAGTGCCAAGAATTTGTCAAAACTAATCTATTGTTAAATATCGAAGGCGTTATATAAAGTGTGTATGTAGCGTTATATGTTACCAAAGTGTGTCTATAACTTCCAATCCATACTGTAACATCTTATATGTGTACGCAAGTAACAGCACCAAAAGATCTGTATCAACAGTTCGTATCATAACGTTCTTTAGACAAACTGAGTGCCTGAATTATCTAGCTTTAGTTTCTTTAAAATTGCAACTGTTAATTAGATCTTTTGTAGTAGGATCTTGGCAATTTGATAAAACTGTATCATTAAATGTTATAACTAAAACTTGCAAGTCGTTGTGGTGTAACTCTCTCCATTTTTGAGACAAGAATATATAAAATCTACTTTTGTTGACACTGTTAAGAGAATGGTTGCAAAAATCGCTTGTGAACAATGTTTTCCCAATAAATAAAAACTTTGAGCCTTTGATCCCCATTTGTCTCTAGTGCCTTTTTTAAGTCTCCTTGGAAATATTAATCAGCTGTACTGTTTTCATGAAAGCATATTGTCAGTACATCTACGTTTTGCCCACATGGTAAATGTAAATCATGGGATGTTTGACTAAAATTTAATGTCACTCAATTAACAAATGCATTTATTGAGATAAGAAGTAATGCAGTAGTTAAAAGTTTCTACAACTCTCCAGATCCTGATTTAAGACCCACTATTATATAGGAATCAGCATTAGTAAAAACATATTAAACTCCCAAGTTTACAAGCAGGTTTGATCTGTAAAGGCTGCAATGAAAATAATAATCACAGAGCATTTGTTGTTCCTGTAAAATAAATGTTACAGCTGTAAATGCTCTAAGCAAAACATTGCCCTTATTACATTTTGTGGTAGTTTGAGAGAAAATGTATATATTATATAATCAGCAATATATATTATATATACTATCGTTATATACTACAGGATATTTTGCAAAAAAAAAAATATATCAGTATCTTTTAAAATGTAAACTACAATTTTAAACACAAAAACTACTTTTAATAGTTAGCAGCTTTAGTGTGCTATTTTGAGTGCTTTGATAATGATTTATAACTTAACCTAGAACTCAAACCCCTAAAACGATTTCGAGGAAATATATTCAGCATAAAATTATCTTTCAAACGAACTATACTAAGGAAGAAAGTAATGCTGAAGAAACTTTCGTGTTTTTTGCGAAATTTGGAAAATTTGCGGAAGTGCCAACTGGCAAAAGTTTATTCTTGTGAAAATAAGTTTTTTAAATCTTGTCTCAAGTTACTTATAAAAAACCCTTTTCTCTAACAAAATTGCTATGTTTCTTCTTTTCTTTTGTGCTTCCTCGTGAAATTTATTCCCACGAAAAATTACAAAAGAAGTGATTCGTGTGATACCCTAAATACCCTGAATTTCGAGAATTCTTCTCCTCGCAAAACTCTTCTTTCTTCCGCAAAACTCTGTTCTTTTAAAGTATATTACATTATTTGTGAAATTTTATTTTTTCCCTACTGAGAATGCCCAATTTTCCATTTAGCCTAAATTTCCCCTATTTCCCCGAAAATATGACCCAAAACTCGAAAATATTTTGATAAAATATATTTAGCATAAAATTACGAATTATAAAAAACGATATATATATTATGATAATTGTGAATTTTGCCCAACTTTCCATTTAGTCCAAAATTGCCCTATTTCCCAAAAATATGACCAAAAAACCCTGAAAAGCTTTTGTAAAATATATTCAGCAAACAATGTACATATTACGCTATTTGTGAAATTTTAATTTTCTCCCTTCTGTAAATGCCAAATTTTCCGTTTAGCCCAAATTTGGCCCATTTCCCCAAAGTTAAGTCTCTAATTGTTTTGCCTCCGGGCATTTTTGTATGACCTAAGATGTATTTAACACCTTCTGAAAGTTTCAGCTTATCCAGAAAAAAATGCAGAATAATGCGGTATTGTACCTTTAACTCTTTCAAACAAAGTATTCAAAGTTTTTTCTTGAAAAACACAGTCCCCGAAATATCTGGCTCAAACAAGCAGGAATAACTGATTGTTGATTGTAAAATTCTACTGAAGAAAATTTACGGCTTGGCGAGAAGCGTCCAGTCTGAGTTTTTGATTGAAGAAAGCTGTACGGGAATTTTTTTAACAACTTAGAAGATAATTCAATTTACCAATCTAATTTTACTCATAATGTTAAGCTTGCCTGAAAGTTTCGTTTTGAAATCAAATAATTTCCTGCAAATATATTTATATATTTTCCACAAAACTAGGTTTAAAATAAACATAATAAACATCGTCATCGTTTTACGTTTTTCAAGTATATATGATATAACTCATAAAGCTTACGTACTATACTATACAATCATGCATTTAACTAGAGACCAAGACTTGAAAATAAAGCAGAAATGATAAGTAAATCCGATACGTCGTACGGCAATAATTGAGATAAAAAACTTATCAGATAAAGCAATATTTCCCTGGAACCTTTTTGAAATGGCTTTTAAAAATATAAAAGCGTTGTCTCTATATGAATTATCTTGAATAGTGACTAAACGGGACGGTGACGGTAGTGCGTCAAGTTTTCTCTATGTTGAGCATTTTGAATCATTTTTGAGTTTCTATATCTACAATGTCACTGTTATCGGTTATTTAAACACTAGTTTTTTCTAAAAGTAACTGAACTATGTCGGTATAATTTTCACTAACAGCAATGTTGCATGGCGTTAGTCTATTGTTACTGGTTATGTTTACGTTAATCTGATCTTCTTTTAACAGTAAATTTACAATATCGATATTATTCGCGTAAACAGCAAAGTGAAGAGGTGAGTAACCTTTTTTAGTAGCTTTATTAACGTCAATCTGATCTTTTCTCAACAACAGGGTTACAATATCGATATTATTCTTGTCAATAGCCGTATGTAAGGGTGACACACCATTGATATTAGCTGTATTAACGTCAGCCTGGTTTACATTCAATAGCAGGGTTACAATATCGATATCATTCTCGTAAACAGCAAAGTGAAGAGGTGAGTAACCTTTTCTAGTAGCTTTATTAACGTCAATCTGATCTTTTCGCAACAACAGGGTTACAATATCGATATTATTCTTGTTAACTGACGTATGCAGGGGTGACTCACCATTGATATTAGCTGCGTTAACGTCAATCTGGTCTACATTCAACAGCAGCGTTACAATATCAATATTATCCAATTTAACAGCCAAATTAAGAGGTGACCAACCATCAATACAAGATATATTAACGTCAATCTGGCCTACATTCAACAGCAAGGTTACAATATCGATATTATTCTCGTAAACAGCATGGTGAAGAGGTGAGTAACCTTTTGTAGTAGCTTTATTAACGTCAATCTCATCTTTTCTCAACAACAGGGTTACAATATCGATATTATTATTGTTAACTGCCGTATGTAGAGGTGACAATCCATTGATATTAGCTGTACTAACGTCAATCTTGTCTACATTCAGCAGCAGGGTTACAATATCGATATTATTCTGGCAAATAGCATAATGTAGAGGTGAAAATCCATCGATACTAGCTTTATTAACGTTAATCTGGTCTTCATTCAACAGCAGTGTTGCAATATCGATATTATTCTTGCAAACAGCATAATGCAGAGGTGAGTATCGATTGATACTAGATTTATTAACGTCAATCTGTTCTACATTCAACAGCAGGGTTACAATATTGATATGATTCTTGTCAACAGCCGTATGTATTGGTGACTCACCTTCGATATTAGACGTATTAACGTCAGTCTGGTCTACATTCAACAGCAGGGTTACAATATCGATATTATTCCCGTAAACAGCAAAGTGAAGAGGCGAGTAACCTTTTTTAGTAACTTTATTAACATCAATCTGATCTACATTTAACAGCAGGGTTACAATATTGATATGATTATTGTAAACAGCTATATGTATTGGTGACTCACCTTCGATATTAGACGTATTAACGTCAGTCTGGTTTACATTCAACAGCAGGGTTACGATATCAATATTATCAAATTTAACAGCTAAATTTAGAGGTGACCAACCATCGATATTAGATATATTAACGTCAATCTGGTCTACATTCAACAGCAGGGTTACAATATCGATATTATTCTCGTAAACAGCAAAGTGAAGAGGTGAGTAACCTTTTTTAGTAGCTTTATTAACGTCAATCTGATCTACATTCAACAGCAGGGTTACAATATTGATATGATTATTTTCAATAGCCATATGTAGAGGTGATTCACCATCGATATTTGATGTATTAACGTCAACATTCATTTTTATTAAAAGCTTAATAACATTTACATCAGCTTCAGTAACAGCGTAATGCAATAACGTAACTGGTAATTCTTCGTTGCATTTATACATGCAATTGATGTCGAGATTATTTTCATGCAAAGCATCGAACAACAATTTAACATTATTGGTTATTGTTGCTCTAGTACATATATTCCAAATATCTAAACAAAATTAAAACAGAGAGGACTGTTAGCAAACAAGTACAAAAAATTACGTTAAAAGCGTGATACCTGGTAAAAAAAAAATGAGTAGGATGTGCTTATTTAAAGATTCTAGCTAGAACCTTTTTTATTATTATCTTTCATGAGGACTTTATTTTGTCTGCTTTAATAAACAGATAAATAAAAATGGTGATTTGTTTTTTAAATAAATGTATTTGAAACTCTACACACTTGCATTACCAAATTCTATCAATTGGCTACTGAATTGCTAAAACATTTGGATCACAACATCTGTCTTGATCTTTGAACTTGTTTGTTTTTATTTTGAAATTCAACAATCTTTTTTATTCGCCTTTTTTTGAGAGCCAAAATTAGAATAATTTCGATTATGCGCGGGAGTAATTTTTGGCATATTGTCTTTCAACTGTATTGGTTAAGTAGTTCTCGTTTTATAGCATCTTTTAAAACAGGTTTTCCCGCTGAAAACTCCCATAGTATTTGATTTTCTGTTACTAGTTGCGTTTTTGCGAAGATTTCAAATTTCCAAAGCTTATAAAACAATAGCCAAATAATATTTTCATTTGAAACTTTTTTCAGTTTTCTCTTTTTATACTTTAAATTCTACCTGTAAAAAAATATTTAGAAAATTCGAAGTTTAAAAATTTGTATGACATCATGTGACGCATTAATTATGCAACTCGGGAAAGGTCTATTACTGATTTCTTAATTACTTAAAAAGTATTTGCTGTTAGTACCGCACGTTGCTTTATATATATGTGGATAGATAATTTGATGCTGATTAATATTCAAAATACAACCATACTGAATAATATTGATATTTTTCAAATGATTGCCAAAAACTTTTAAGGGTGAGAAAAAACCAAAGAAAAAAAATATGCTTTTCCTGCAATTATCAACATATTACATATGAGTTGAAAAGATTCATGTATGACGATGGTATGTTATGCCTTTTGCAATCAAGCAATAGGATCGAATTATGCTAGGCAATAGTAATTTTGTTTAGAACAAAGATTGTAAAACATGCACATTACAGAGAATTAATCTTTAAGGGCCAGGACTTGCAACCTGGCTGTAGCACGGTACCAACACACACTTTAAAGACCGAAAGGGTGTCCAAGTGGAAGATTATCAACAGAAAAATAAAAACCAGGCTACAAAGAAGTCATATATCAACTTGGCAAAAAAGCTAAAGGACAAAAAAATTACGAAAACTAAACTTGAAGGTGATTGTTAATCCCCAAATAATATAAATATTACATTCCTTCCCCCATTTTTAACTAAGAAAAAGTAAGGCGTCAGTTCACAAAGACTGAAATGATCAATTCCAAATCTCCCTGCTTGTAAAACGCTGATTAATCTACTTATTAGAATGTACAACATCATTTTTGATCTCTTGAGAACGTGTTTTGAGTATTCCTATTAACTTTACTTTAAAATCTCTTTCAAGGTTTCTGTTTTAATTTTAAAAATACCAAAGGCATTTTGATACTCTTTGGATACTGTATTATGGTGGCCTATTGAGGTTGTTTTATTGGTATTAAAATAAACAGATATTCGGTAAGTCAAAATTGAATATGAAAAACTATTTGTCGATCTTGTGATATTCGACGACGCTTTAGCGGAGTTGAATATGAGCAATGCGAGGCTGGTTAATTTGATATTTAATTTCTTGTGCCGAATAACTGTTTTATCTTAATTTAAATGTACAAATAAATAACTGATTATAGGCAAAGATCCCTAAAATATCAGCTACACAGCCACAACAAAATCGATAAGAACAGGACAGAAAATTCATATGGTTTAAGCCAACATACAACAAGAAACATTCCCCTCGAAAACACAAATTCATAAGATCTTTGATTAAATAACTTGTTTCATCCCTATTATAGCTAATATCATTAAACAACACAACACAAAACCTATCAATAGCCAAGAAACGAGACCCTGCAAATGTTGAAATAAAACAGATTAGCCTATGAATGTAGCTTCTAGCGAAAGAACGAAAATTATGGATTATGTGTCGGTAATCTAAATTAGTAAGTAAAAAGTAGTTTGAATATTAATCAGCTTCAAATTATCTATCCATCCTGAGAGCTGAAAATACAAATAGAGACATATCTTTTTTAACATTTACACATTTTCTATTGATATCTCTTAATTTCTCTTTTGAATATTAAGTGCTTTTGTTCATAAAGCTTGTAATAAATTATCATCATAAAATGATGAAAAATGATTGTAGAGATACTTGTAGAAATATGTCTCGACTTTTAGAAATATATAACTTTGATAATTTCTGCAGTTTTTACTGTAAAGAACAACTTTTCTCCATGTTATTATTGAGCCTGTATGCATACTTTAAGAAATATTTGAATTTTGTTTATACATGAGATAACACTATTTCAAGTTGCGTACTATCGGGTGCCGAATAAACGTCCCCCCGTTAGTTAATTTCCGGATTTTTTCCAACTCTAACAAAGTTCTGTACAATAGAACTGTATTCCCACCTCTCTGATCCATCCATATATAATATGTTGATATTTGCAAATTAAGTTTAATTTTGGTCAACAAGTTAGATGACGTC
Organism: Sarsia tubulosa; assembly: GCA_036873855.1. Classification (NCBI taxonomy): domain Eukaryota; kingdom Metazoa; phylum Cnidaria; class Hydrozoa; order Anthoathecata; family Corynidae; genus Sarsia; species Sarsia tubulosa. Next base: position 18,221 of record JAYJMI010134427.1, read on the forward strand.
AAAGGAAATTTGCCCCAAAAATGGTCCAAAATGTGTTTTAAAAATTGGGGTCTCGATCAATATCGGATATTGAAGGATTGAACTAACAAAAATCCATAGAAAATTGCTTTTACCCCAATTTGCACGATTGCTCATTAACCCTATTCATCTCTATTTGATATTTTTTGACTTTTAATATTTATATATTTTCAGCATTTTCTAAAAAGTTCGACCTAATTGTCTTTTCGGTGTAGAAATTACCAGTGTTTTGTCAAGACACGGTAACAAAATCAGCATTTTCTTCATTGAAAATCAAAAAAAAAAATCAGCTGTAACTTTTTTAAAACTAATGCAATCACTTTAAAACTTTTACAGTTTGTCATTATTATTGTTTTCAGAGGTTTTCAGAGCCTAAAAATACCCGGGGTTGAATAGGGTCAATATGGTTCTTATTCCCTCCACTATTAACTACAAAATTCTTGGTTTACTTATAGTCCTCCATTTTTATCGAATTTCAACAAATCTCAATATGCAGGGTGGGAAAAAAACGAACCCCTTGCATCAAATTCCGAACGAACATTAAACTCCGAACGAACCTCTTGCTATAAATAAATATGAGACACTTGAAAAGAAATAAAAACATGTTTTTATTTTTTTATCATTTTACATTTTTGAGAAACAGTTGCAACTTAAAAGGTTATTTCTATATATCCTCTGTTATTATTTACACAAGTCTGCAAAGGAAGGTGCAATCCATTAATTGCATTATTTGTACAGTGTTGTGGTAGCACTAGCCAAGGTGCTTTAAAATAAGAAGGAGAAACATCTAATGTAATCTCTATTGTAACTTCTTTACAAGCGGTATTTCTTTGAAACCTATGAGAGCGATTCGCTCTAATGACATTTTAACTGGTGTAAAATCTGTTTTAGTCGGTATTTTTATGTATTTTCGTTCGGCTAAATAAAGGCAAAACTACTTTTCAAATTTATGGAAAGAAATATTTTATCGAAAATAAAGAAAATTGAACTTATCATGCCTCGAAGTTCCAAATAGCAACCACAAATAACTGTCTTTTTAAGTAACTTACAATTGCGTCTTTGTAAGGCCTTAGTAACAACAAGTAAAGGAATAAAAGTTTTTCCATTTGTAATTCCTTTTGTAGTATTTACTTTAGAGTAACACGAGTTATAGGCCCTTAACCCTTCAAAGGTTTGGTAGTTTTTTCGAATAACTTTTTTTTGAGAAAATGCTACATGGCCAGTGTAATGCTACAATTGTCCCTTCGTATATTGTCAAAGACATTATTTTCTAACAACTTCAAAGCTTTATTGGCAACTATACATAATTTCTCTTAGGAAATATATAATAGCAGCGATTACTTTTTTACTGAAAATGTAATATTTTTTTTCATTTACATTTTCTAAATTAGATGACCGATACGAACATTTTCGAACATTTTAGAAAGGTTAAATGATTATTAAACAAGGAATCAATTAATAGTGGGCCCCGATTATTGTTTTAAATGAGAATTGAAGTTAATTATTGGATTTAGATGAAGAATACAGCTGCACAAACTAATGGGGTCCATAAAAA
>JAYJMI010134761.1:0-10500 GCA_036873855.1 Sarsia tubulosa
ATACGCCTTTTATAAGCTTCATTTAATTGCCATTACTAATTACCAATTAGCGTATTCATAAATAAATCTAATTTATAATTGACTTGTCACGATATCGTCTTCCAAATGTCATTCAACTCCTGACATTCAACAGCTGAACTAACCCACATTAAACATGAAGCTTTACCCTTGTTGAGTTTCGATGTTGAGTTTTGAGTTTCCCTTTTTTTTATCTAAAAGGAAGTTTCTTCCTAATAACTGAGACGATGATATTGTATCATTTGTAACAAGTATCAAACACCTTTGGCATTTATTAAAAGTATGAATCACAGATAACTTTGCTAACTTTTCTACTTAGGGAAAAAAAATAAGTTTATGACATTTAGAGTTGGAGACAGGATAGGTTATCTTGAATAATATTAATTCAAAAAGCGGAGCATAGTATGCCCCGCCATACAGGACAAAAGTCTAAATACAATATATAATGTCAATATATATAATACAAAGTGAAAATAAAAGATAAAAGTTTAATTTTAATGTATAAAGTAAAAAAGGTTTGTATAAATAATAATGTTTAAAATACAAAGTGTAAACGTAAACTTTCAGTTATTATACATATTTTAAATTTAAAACTAAAAAATATTTTTAATATAAAATTATAATATTAAAATTGAAATTAATTCAATGTAATAAAGTATTAAATACAATATTTGTACATTATTATTATATTATATAGTAAAAAAAAATGCATTATAGTATATTATATTTATAACTCTTTGATTATATATGTATAGAGATTCGAATCACCAATTGTGAGCTGTACGACATTCGGTTAGTTCAACATAAATTACCTTGCGGGAAGATATTTTTGCGGAAAGAAATTTTCGCGGAAGACGATTTCGGGGAATTTATTTCGCAATTTAGCACCAAATTCGCGAAAATAAATTCCGCGAAACAAAGGATTTTCTCTTTTTTCCAAAATTTTATCAATATAAGCAAAAAAATACTGTATTTTCCACACAGATAAAGGACATTTGGGACCTGGATCGCTAAAATAAATTCCGCAAATAATGATACTTTTGGAGTCCACGATCGCGAAAATAAATTTCGCGAAAATATCTTCCCTCAAAAATCTCGTCCATTGAGGTACCTTAGTAGCGCCGCACGGGTAGCTCAGTTTGTTAAAACGGATCTAATTGGAAGGTCGTGGGTTCAAATCCCCCTCTGTTAGAAGTTTCTGCATATGTTCTATATAGAATATATATAGTACATTAATACGGGTGCGATATGATGATGAAGTAATCCATATTCTAAAGTTTCAACTGTCCTCGTGATGCAAGAGGGGTTCGAAACCGCGGGAAGAAGGTGTTTCGGATCGAAACCATTACACCACTCAAGCGGACTTGAACCATTACATGTAAAATAGCAGTGTAATGGTTTTGCTCTGCATCATCTAAATCAGCGACCGTGATTAGAACCTCTCTTGCATTACGAGGAGAGTAGGAAACCTTGGAGTCTATATTATTTAATCATCATATCGCACCCGTATGTATATCATCTTCTACCTTTCCAGCTATAACAGTACACAATATTCTATATTATTACTCCATAAACGTATTATAATAAGATATATAAGCTATATTATCAAGCTAGATAGTCTCGAGTTAGTTGGTCGATCTGTCTTAACTATTCACTAGCAATGTCAACGTAGGTAAATATTGGAATTGCCGGTTACTAGTTTTTTTAAAATATTGCAAACATACTCTTTCAATTGTTATGCATTGTATAACAAGCTAGAAAAATTGTTACAGTTTTGAGTAAAATGTCATAGCAAGTACTACTTATATCAAAGATATGTAGATATTTTATCTGTAAACATCCACCAGCTTTTAAAATGGAAGACCTAACTAGCCTAACAGATATTTGGACGGAGAGAAATTTCAACCTAAAACCTTCCTTTTAGATTCGGGACGCTCTAATTAACTGAGTTACTAGTACGACACTACTAAGGTAACTTATGTTACACCAAGCGAATGCAGTACGGCTCAATATTGGTGGTTCTAATCCTTCTAATTCCAGACTTCTACACGAAGAGGAAGAGGAGCCAGTAACAAAGTCTTTAAAAACTTAACCAAACATGAAACTTGTTTTCATCTGTAGCTAAGGATATACTTCATTCTTTCAAACAACATTCTTAAATTAAATAACGAGCATGCATTGACTAAATCATGTAAACATTCTTGAAACTGTTATTTTGTCAATTTTGCAAGTCGCGCGTGTATACCTAGCAACTAGCCAAATATAACGAAGTGATTAAGCATTATGATAGACAAAAATAGTACTAGTACTAATTAATTTAGCCAAAAAAGCTAGTAAGTTATTCCAAATCAATCAAGGTGCAAGTTAAAAAGTGCAAAAGAGATATAGTGTTAGTTGTAGTATCGGTATTAGAATTAATACAGAAAAATGACTGGTTTTATTCTTGCTAATTACGTCGTTAACAACAGTTGTTATTTGTTGCGTGAACAAAGAATGGGATAGCACATAATACTATTATTGCTTGGCATATTGACGCTTGAGCATATGAAATAAGTTGCATGCCATCAAGGAGATTTTCATTTTATAACTGATTCTAATTCTGCCTTGTGAACGTGGTTAAGGCATAGTTGCTATGCTCTCGAACGTGGATAATTTTAGTTGCGCGCGCATAGACTTGCGCATGGACTTTGCGCATGGATCTTATATTTTTACTTTTTTTTATTTTATATATATTATTGTTTTCAATTTATATAAACTTTTAAATGATAATAATAAAATAATATAATAAACATTTTATCAAAAATGTATGATATATATAATATAATAATTTTTATTAATAGTATAGTATAAGTATTAATAAATAAAGTATTAATAAATAAAGTATTAATAAATAAAGTATTAATAAATAAAGTATTAATAAATAAAGTATTAATAGTAGTTAATAGATTTAAAATGTTTTTAACAAAAATAATAAATTTAAGTAAGTAAATTTAATTTAATAATAAATATTACTTTTTAAACTTTTATTTTTTTTATAATGTAATTTATATATTTTATATAGACTTTTGTCCTGTATGGCGGAGCATAATTATGGCAACAATTGAAAGATATTTAGAAAACTTCACGAGCATCTTAACCTTGTTTCTAAGATATGCTATTAAAGGAAATGCATAAAACACTGGACGTTCGTTTTATAATCAAAGTTCATTTTCGACGAGTTTCTCAGTTCTAAAGAATACAACTTTTTTCGATATGTGCGTGCGCAACTTAAAAATTGTGAAATGATATATTTTTTGTAGGTAAACTAGTTTTCATTGGTTAATTATTGCGTTTCCTGTAGTTGACTTTTTATTTTAATTATTATTCATGGTTTTATTGTATTAGTTATGTCTTTGTTAAAAGTCATCTTTTTTGCTAGTTGGATAAATAATGCCATCTCTTCAGTTGTTTTGCAGTGATCAGATCATTTTTATCTAGTGGTAAAACTTTCTTTGTAAATGTTTTAAGTAACTTCAACCAACTTCGTTCTTTACATTTACCTTTTACTACTAGATCACTAATCATTTCTGAAGAATTTTCTTTTTCACCATTGAATGTCTTTATCGTTAACTTTTTCTGCAATGAAACTTCCCTCACTGTAATAATCTAGCATTGCATACGTGTTCATGATGATTTTTGATTTCGGATGTCTCAACTGAACTGGAACAATACAAATGCTTTTCACCCCACTATCAGCTTTAGCTGCATGATTTCGCATCTGTATTTGATTCTTTACCTCGGTGTTCAGTATTTGATTCTTTACCTTGGTGTTCAGTATTTTTGCCACTCTTTCTAACCAAATCATGTAAACTTGTAGGATGCTTCATTGTATATACTTTACATCTACTCTTTCGTTTACATTTAGCAATATTGTGTTCTACAGCTTTAAACAGCTGTAGCACAACCTACCTACTTGAATATCTTCCTTGATCTTTCACCTACATCCAGTTACTTCTAACCCAACAATAGGGTATAAACAGGGGTATAGATAGCCTACGATATAGACCCTTTACGAAAAATGTGTTTTTCTAGGGTCTATGCACATTCGCAAGAGAAGTTGTTCTAGCGAATTATATAGATTTCTGAAATTTTCTGACTTACGCACTAGAGTTTTACGGCTTTTCTTCTTATCAATTCTCGGAAATTGATACCAGTTCCCATTCTTATTTTTATAATTTTATCGACGCGGTCTGACGGCTTTTCTGTAAATATGCATAGACCAAGCTTTAACGTGGTCTATATTCGTAGGCGAGGGTATAGAGTGTAACGTTTTTGGGATATAAAAAAAATCTTGAAGGGAGGTTGAATCGACCCCTTCCCATCCTCACATAGAGTGAAAATCTCGACTTGCTATGATCATGCAGCTCAAGATAGTTGTTAATTAGTAAAAATATTGCATATGTTGAGAATTGTTTTGTCATATAAACTGAAATTTTCTCTCTCTCGATAAACCAATTTATCCATATATAGAAAATGAAAAAAAATACAAGATTCCAATTAGACTTTAAAAAGTCGTTGTTTTATGATACGGTCGTAAGTCGCAAAACACGGGTTTGAGTTTACGGCACGAGAATATTCGAGATAACTTTCCTTCCTACCCATGTCTGACTCTGTTTTTAAAAAAAACGAATAATCTAGTATAAATTCCAATTAAAAACTAGACTTTTCGCACGGGGGAAAATATTTTTATAACCAAGTCTTGTTTTTTCACCTCAGACAGTACTGAACAAAGTATAAAGTAAATAATCAACACTCCCTGCTTGTAATTTTCTCTTTACGTTATATTATTTATCTTCGATTTTTAAGTCGTGTCATTGTTTCTATAAAGGTTATAAACTCATAAGTATTTTAATAACCAGACGATGCTTTGTTTTCACAAACAGTCTGTCTAAAGAAAATTAAGTAAAAATTGAAAAAAATCGAATAACAAAATTAAAATCAACGGCAAATAACAATCAAAAAAATCTAAATTTTGAAAATCACTAAATAAGCAAAATATAATATATATGTATATATGTCAATATTGAAAATAAAGTAAAAAAATTTCTTTGGAACGTAGAAATTTATTGGTGTAAAAAAAATTTGACACGTTAATAAAAATTGGCACGTAAAAAAAACTTTTGGCAACCATGGCACGTTTGACATAGCATGTAAGCTTTACCCTTAGCTTTTTAGATTATTTTTCAAAATAAACACTTTCATTGGATCAGGCTCGCAACGAACGTGAAAAAAAAGTACTCAAATCTTTTTTTTCATATCTGGTTCAAGAGTTATTCACGTTTAAAGGTCCAAATATAGGCATTTTTGCTGTTTCTAAGTGACGTCAGCACATCTTCAATCATATAAGGTAGGTGCAACTGATAGATCTTTTGAAGCACTATCAAATAATGGTATTGATTGTTGGATTTAGAGCTACCGTTCGGTAGATATAATGCTTTTAAAGTACAAAAAAATACATATTTTTGCTGAGTCAGCAGTTTTTAAGGAGTTTTGGCTATTTTAGTAGCCTTTTTAAAAGAAGTCATAAAATGTGCAAAAGAATTTGCATTTATTGTCGATCTTCTATAAAAAAGTCTTGTTTTAAGCATGCGAGGGTAGAAACATAAAAGGAGTTATTTTATAATTGGCTGATAAAAGTGCTTTGAAAGAGGAAATCAAGAAAAATTTATAATTATTTTAATTTTATAATTAAAAAACATTTTAACAGTGTACTAATTTATGATCCTTTGAAGTCTATCTCTTGCCAGAGTAAATTTTCACGAAGAGAGCTCCATTGAATCAAGTTAAGAAAATCAAACAAAATACATTCAGTCATTTATTATTGATTATCGACGACGACAAGAAGAGAACGGGACTGTTTTTCAACCTTGTAGTTTTTTTAAATAAAGAGGGATTTTTTTTTCAGTATGCATATTCACATTTATAAAGTTACTTCTGGAAAAAAGAAATTGCTCTATTTTATAAAACTTGTCTCCGGCGATGAAACAACCCGGATAATAATTTCAAAGAAGATTTTTGGCTTATATTCAATATTTCGTTTTTGCTCAAAATAAATTTCTTGTTCATTTGGTAACTTTTCTCTCATCTCTGAGTTGAACGATAACTAGTAGCTAACGATAACTAGTGGTTAACGGAAACTAGTGGTAAACGATAACTAGTGGTTAATGATAACTAGTGATTAACGGAAACTAGTGGTTAACGGAAACTAGTGGTTAACGGAAACTAGTGGTTAATGATAACTAGTGATTAAGGAAAACTTGCACACTGCTAGTTATCACTGACTACTTAACAATAACTAGTGGTTAACGGAAACTAGTGGTTAATGATAGCTAGTGATTAACAATAACTAGTGATCAGCAAAAACTAGTGGTTAACGATAAGTAGTGATTAACAATAACTAGTGATTGACAATGACTAGTGATTAACAATAACTAGTGGTTAACGATAAGTAGTGGTTAACGATAAGTAATGATTAACAATAACTAGTGACTAGCGATAACTAGTGATCAGCGAAAACTAGTGGTTAACGATAAGTAGTGATTAACAGTAACTAGTGACTAAGGAAAACTAGTGATAAACGATAACTAGTGCTTACCGATGTTTAGTGATCACCGATAACTAGTGATTATTTTCTAGTTTTAGTTTTATACGTAGGTATATCCATGGGGTTTCGAATTTGATAGCAAACCCGATTATTTAAAACTTTTTCTCGTACTTTAATCTTTTCAGTTTCTACATTGACAACGGTACTCACATCATGATTTCCCATTATCGTATGTCATGCGTTGCTTCTTTTTGGTTTCAAATGTATTTCATTCGTGCCAATTTTCAAAACTAAATTAATTTTGTCCGAGTTACATCATTCTAGATGAAGGCACAGTTTTTCTTTACTGCCACAAAAACAAAAACAAAGTCTTATATATCAATACGGGTTTGAAGCTCTTAGTCTTACGTTTCTAGTGGTACATAATCTAGCTAATAGGGGCCACCTTAAGCAATGCCTATAGACTGAAATTTTAATTATGATCGGGAAATCACAACTTTGTTTTTTGTTACAAAGTAATAACAATGGGAATAAATTAAAATAAACGAATTACATTGGGCTATTCCATTTGATCTCTGTACACCTCATAGAAGTACATTTCCAGGCCATTAAAGTTTTTTAAAATTCCAGGGAGTCTCCTGCTTCCAAAAAACATTTTCCAGAGGGTCATGTGTGTTTTAGAAAATTTCTAGGGGTATGCTGCCTTAAAAAGCAATTGGAAATTAGGAAGAACATGAAAAATTGTTTATTTTAAGTAGTTTTCTTGGGGAAAACTAAAAAGAACATATTATTTTCTTGGGGGTTTGGATTTATAAAAGTTCAAAATCTTACTTCCATAGGAGGGTACAGAGAAAAAATGGAATAGCCCGTTAAGTTATAGTTAAGAAATGTTAATTAATTGTCCTATGTATTTCACATTCAAGTGTGTTAGTTAATATTTAATAAATATATTCCCCTTTAATAGATAATAAATTCCCTTGGGACTGAGAGAAAAGAAGGAAAATAATATTTTTTTTGTTATAATTTTACCAATTTTTTGCAAAAAGCTTTCGTTATGAGAAATTTTTTTAAATTGTAAATTTACTTATTTTGTTGAATAAATGATGAGTGGAAATTTTGTCAGTACATTTTTGTATCACTTTCCACAAAAACTACTAAAAACAACATTATACTACAATTTTTTTTGTGATTTCCCGATAAAACACATATAGTATGTTACTTCATAATTATGCAAAATAACACACAATATACTGTGTGTTCTAAATTATAGCGGAGAGGCCTCCACCAGAGCGTTATTCAGAAATCCGATCATGAAAGAATACGCTCTGGGGACGAGAACGGATTCAGGCTTAACAACAATTATTACGTTGCTAGTAGGGTAAATCTAAAGTGCAAACAAGTTTAAACTTCGATATGGGTTTCTGTTTTATTAAATTTAACTAAATAAATTTTCTTTCTATTTGTTTCTATTTGGGTTATTCCGAGCGAAATAAAATCTAGAATTTTCTTTCAAAATATATAAAAAATACAAAGTGTTCAATCTATGTTGATTTAAATAACTATGTATATTATATTTTATAAAAGTAAATTAAAACTTACGATCCAAGCAAGAACTGAACAAAAAGAAACACAGACCTTGCTTATCTTGCTTTTGTTTAAAAATATACCATACAATATTTATGTGTATCATGGTAGGTATTGTCAATGCTATATTTGAAATGTTTAAATTTGCTCGTTTGGCCAGCCTTAGATTTATTATACGCGATGAGTTTAATTCTAAGTCTAAAAAGTCCGTGGCTTAGCAATTTTTACGAAAAAGTTCCGCAATTTAGGGGATTTGAAATGGTTAAATTTACTAGTTTGGTCTGCTTTAGCTATATCATACCAGTAAAATTCAATTCTAAGTTTCAAATGTCCGTGTATTAGTAATTTTCCGTACAGTGCTGTATTTTTTATGATATAGCAAAGAGATATGGATAAGGTATTGTCAATGATCATTTTTGTCCTTATTGCATATATATTACCAGCAATACAGAGCAATAAAGTTGAATGCTGTGCTAGAAAGTGAATCATGTGCTGAATCCTGTACCAAAAAGTATTTCATGTTTTGCATTTTTTGGTTTCTAGCATTCGAATACCGCATCTTCTAAAAGGTTTGCTTAACGTTCGAAAAAACGTTGGGGGACGACTATCTATTTACTAGTCTTAACGTCGTTCTGTTACGTCGCCGTCCTGTTTGCTTGAGGTCCCTTATTTGCAACGACGCTTTAACTTCTTTCATAGCAGTGTGTTCTCATTGGAGTCATAACATATCTCTGAAAAATCTTTCTGCTCTGAATTTCCCACCAATGCTATGCATCAATTATATCCTTAATATACAAAATGTAGTCCTGGAAAACTTTGTTCTGGTGATGTGGTGCTGTTCTTTTAATAATGTATCACCTTAAAATGATTAGTGTCTAAACATAGCATACACCACGTGTTGTACTACCTATCAATTATTAAAACTCCATTGATGACAGTATCCAAGAAACGAGAAAACATCAGTCTGGATATGGAGTATATTCATAATTAATTAAAATCATTCTGTCAAAAAAACACTGTAACATTTGAATGCAAAATTCTTCAATTGCTACTATTTGTGTAACTAAAGATTAAACGAGACAAGTTTTTAGTTCAATAGTTTTGGAGTGAAGAGATAAATATATAAAAGAAATATTCATCAGTAACGTATTTTTAAACACTTATCTAAAGGAGCTTTCGCATGTATAAAATATCATTTACAGTAGCATCGATATTTGTATGGCATGCTCTTTCTATTACACGTCTACCATGTAAACGAAAAACAGGTTTTCAAAACTATGCACCAAATCATCAATTCTTTGGAAGCTCTTTAAAAGAAATCTACAACTTGGAATCAGCAGCAGATTGTGCGACAGAGTGCTTAGGACATCATACTTGTTCTTTCTTCAATTATTGTTTTATGGAAGGATGGTGTCAGTTGTTTAACTCGTCACTAGGTTATCTAAAATCAAAAGCTAACGTATCAATTTATTATGCCACTGTTGTAAGTTTTGCTATTTGAAAAGATTGTCAATGTACTACCTTAAGAATGCAGAATCCTCTTGAACGCAGAATCCTACATTATAAAAAGTACATGTGTACGTTCCCAAATATTTTAACAAATTAACATATTTACGGTATTTTTAAATGTATACTATTTCTAATTATTGCACAACAAATATGAAGAAATACTGAAGAATTTATAAAGAAGCTTAAACATTAATGATATTATTAGCCACACTACCACTATTATAACTCTTTGGATATACATTTTATAGTTTGATCTTATTGGATTTTTTTTTTTGATTTATTTAGCTTTCCCAGAAATGCCCAACTACTTCTTGTGTATTCGGAGTTGGTGGAGTATTTACTCTTTGTAACGAGGCGTGCGAAGATACTGGGTTTGCTTGTGGTAAGATTAAAACAATTTTTCTTGTTGATGTTCGACTTTTAAAGATAATCGACGGATATATATAGGTCAGGAAAAATAAATGTCAGCAGAAAATCATCAAAAATAAAACTCCTCTAGGGATATAATAATCATAAAACATTTTATAAACTTCCAAGAAAATACTAAGGGGGTGTTTATATGAAGAAAAAGTATCCCGGTTAAACGAGGCCCTCGGTTTACCGGGATGATTTTCAGAGCTGTTTATATGATAATTTTCACCTCGGTTAGCCGAGACAATAATTGCAAGTGTTTTTTATGATTTTGTATTTAACTATAAAATTGATTGGTTAAAAAAGAACAATTAACTTAAAAATGATTAGTTTAAAATATTATTTATAATCAACAATAATACTGATTGGTTAAAGAAATGTTAATCAGCCCGTTT
>JAYJMI010134983.1:0-10494 GCA_036873855.1 Sarsia tubulosa
TTTCCTAATTTCCTTTGACCTATATTTTTGGCTTGCCAACAAGGTGCTACGCTTCCGCAATTATTAGGGATATTTATGTCATCAGTCAGAATTCTGGCTATCAGTTGGAATGAAATATTTAGATACAGATATTGGTACAGGAGTTTGTTGTAGTGTATAATAGGTTCGTCCTCTTATTGCAATGCACGTCTTCGAACCTTTCGACATGCTAAACATGCTTTTTTTTTGACTTTAGCTCTACTTCCAATAGTAGACCGTGGTTGGTAACTATTGGTAACCACTTCGTTGCTTTACTTTTATTTATTAATGCGTTAATTATAATAAACAAACTTTTATCAATATTTATCAATCAAGTGGAAGTAATATTAACAATTATACTGTGTATGTGTGAATTAAAGATATTTACTTATAAATTTAAATCAATGTACCCATGATAAATATCCTATCTAAAACGGTATTATCGGTATGTGTGTTATTGTCAGTGTGATATAAATTATAATTAGCAAAAAACAAAAACAGGTTTTCATTCTATTAATTTTATTCAAAGTTAAAATAGAGTTAAAATAGTTTTATTCTATTAAAAACAGATAGTAAACCAATAACTCCAGTGAATTGTAAAATAACGAAGACAGCCTACTTTACGATTTTGATAAGACATAAGAGCAAAAAGTAATTTTAACTTCATAGGCAAATAGGACAAGTTAAAACAATTTATTAAAATATAATGAAAAACATGTTTGATTTAATGCCTCCATAAAGTATAAATAAGATATTCCAAAAAAGTAGTTTTATTTCATTCCCAATTAAAACTTTCGTCGTCTTCTTAAATAAGATCGCTTTTTCACGGGATTAGAACAACATACGTTATCGCAGATAGATGGATTACAATCGGTGTTGCACGATGTAGGACAAGTTTTATAATAAGTGGTGTCTGAATATGGTGAAGAATCTAAATAAAAGAAAATAACTAGCTGGAATTTCTTTTAGGCCATTGGTACAACTTCTATATCCCTGCTATACTAAAGTTTTACTTCCTGAGCGTGCTGTGAAAATTTGCCATTGAGTTTTTTACATTATGTATTATTACAATTGAATTTTTTGAAAAAAAATACTCTATAGCTTTGCTTCCCGATAAGACTTCATAAATAACTCTAAGGTATCAACTCGAGATATTATTGCTGCTATCACGCAACTTTCTTATCTAAAACTTTTCTCGGATATCTATTTTAATACTTTTATGTCATAACAGTTAAGGTTTCCATACTGAAACCTATTGGTTTTATTTAATAATGAAAGTTTGTATTCTTTATTCTACAATAATATATAGATTTTTTACTAGATTTTTGGACATTTTTAGTCAAATTCAATTAACCGGAACTAAATATAATAAAATTCTGGAGTATTGAAAATTTCTAACTGAAAAGATAAGATCTGCTTTAAAGGGTATCACACTTAACCCTGTTGCTGGTTGCACCGAATAAGACAGTTATTACACTATAAATAAATAAACTAAGTTAAAAAAACTCTTTCTCCATTAAATTGTTCCGCAGGGCTGTGATTTTCTGACTTTTGATATTTATTCAAGTTGGTCGGTTTCTTAGAAATCACTTAGAATCTTTTAGAAAATTGATACAAAACTAAACAAATCTATTATGATAGAAACTTAAGCTAAATTACAAAACAAAAACGAAAAGCTTATTGGGGTTAACTACTGTAAACTTCTACTAAAAAGTCTGATTATAACCCTGCTGAGTATAACCCTGTTATTGTACGACCCTATTATTGTACGGCCCTATTATTGTACGGCCCTATTAACTTCTTGTTTTACCTGTGCAAGGTGCTTGATGACATGGTCTTATTTCTTGTACAGGAGCACAGGTTGGAGTAAAACATTGAACGAAACGAACTTCCTGCCCAGTCCCACATGTTACAGAGCATGGTGACCATTCTTCTGTTACTTTTGAATGAATGGGAAGGATGGGATCGTGCAAATCTATAAAATAAAGAAATTATTTAGCAACCTCAATCCCAGGACGCCTCTCCTCTTTTATCTTATGTTGACAAAGAAGCTGATCATGTGAAAGAATACGCTAGTTACTAGTTATACTCTTTTCTTACCAAGCGGGAAACAGGAAAAGAAAACTCTTACGGAAAAAATGCCTTGCTGTGATTTCCTTTTTTCGTTTTTCCCGTACCAGTTCTTTCTTTCTGAAACTATGTTTTGTTTTATTAACATTAAAGGTACATTACTGCGAATTTGTTTATTCTTTTGTATGATAAATCAGCTGATCATGTGAAAGAATACGCTAGTTACTAGTTATACTCTTTTCTTACCAAGCGGGAAACAGGAAAAGAAAACTCTTACGGAAAAAATGCCTTGCTGTGATTTCCTTTTTTCGTTTTTCCCGTACCAGTTCTTTCTTTCTGAAACTATGTTTTGTTTTATTAACATTAAAGGTACATTACCGCGAATTTGTTTATTCTTTTGTATGATAAATCAGCTAATTTTAGGACATGAACTGAAGAAGACCCCATCAAAAAAATTCAATCTCATTCAAAAGTTATGCGGTCCGCAAATCCTATATTTGAGCATATTTGAGCATACTAATTACAGTTGTAAAATAGGATTTTGTTGAGCCATAACTAGAGAACAAAAAGGAATTGTAGAAAGATATTTTAGGAAGATATTATAGGTTTTAGTAAAGTCAATATGATCTATATATTGAAAACAATCTCGGTAATGTACCTTTAAGGTAAGATTTACTTTAAACATTTATAGGCGAAAAAGACCAAAATTTATCAACCAACTTAAGTTAAAAGTTGCAAAAAATGGCCAAAGAAGACACTAGCACCAAGCTTTCACGTGGTCAAACTACTGATTATTATCTTTAATGTTGGTTTTTTTGAATTTGAAAACAAACCGTATAAAAAAGGTTACTAAAGAGACATTTATACTGCTTTCTTTGTGTTCGTTTTTTACAATAACCCTTAGTGGTACCGATGTGAATACAACGTGGACACCACGCTTTATAAAATCTCTTAACTTGAAGGTTGGTTTAAAAATGCTCACGGTAAAGTTTTACCAGAACCCAAAAAACCTCATTTATTTTACATTACCATGTTGAGCATGAAATCTATCGGTCCAACTTGAACTTCTCAGAACATTGTCAACATGAACTTCGATAAGTTGTTGCCATAGAGATGATGGATTACGTAATAACTTCAAATCAATCACTCCAATCATATCTGATAAAAGATCTTTATCAAACATATTAACCGAGTTATCCATCATCTTAATAAGTATTTCATCGATTGAAGGGTCGTAAGTCGTGTTAAGATCCTGGTCAGCTAATTCTTCGTGTGTAAATATGTTGAAATTCGAAGGAATTATTGAGAATCCGTTAGACTTAAATAACCATAATGTCGCTTTATCGAATTCAGCAGTGTTGTTATTGAGATAAAAATGTGTGTAAAAAGGGGGTGTTGATCCATGACCTAAAAAATATGCTTGGTTTCCGAAAGGACGAATGGAATATAAATCTTGCTGGTGTATCGATTTTTCCATAATAAATGTTGAAGCTGCTTCTAAAAAAACATGGAGTAAACTCTTTGAACCATAAACAATTTTCATTCATGTCTATGCCTCAGGCTACTAGAAACATAATGTTTAGACCATACTTCTAAAATATTCATTTTCAAAAAGTACTGAAATAGCAAATTGATGCAGTTTACCTTGTTAAACGTAAAACGGTGAGTTCACTGATAAGGACTGGGTATGAGGCTTTAAAGTCTTAAGTCTATTTCGCAAATTGTCCAAACTAACAATTAGGACTTTTATCAACCTCGGTCCCAGACCTTTATGTCTCTTTTACGATTTTTGATGTCGACAATACGACATCAAAAATCGTAAAAGAGACATAAAGGTCTGGGAACGAGGTTGCATTTTTATTAGTTATTGTTTTTCCTTATTGCACAATTTCAAGTGTTAAAAGTCCATTATATTGCTAGCTTTGCAGCAGTGTATGGGTCTCGTAACTTTTTAAAGATTTTGGTCTTGTAAATGGTGTGTTAATTACCTTTCCTCGGATGAATTTTTGTAAAAGAATAATGTACCTTATCAAGAATATAAAGGGATGGCATACTCTATATGCTATGAGGCGATATTTCATGTTTAGGGGTTATTCATGTCTTATAATGTTACAAACAAACTAAACTATAGTTCTCCACTTTCCATTTTATAGTAAAACTCTTCTGGCAACCTTACCAAGTTCTTTTTTATGTAACGGATATCCTGAAAATATCCAAAGAACAAAAACCTCTGTTTAACATTTGCTTACAATGAAATTAAGTTTTCAAATTAGTTAAATGATTCTTGTAACTTACTAAAGTCGTGGTCTTCTATATTTGGTTTCAAATACAACTCTTTTCCAATCACTTGAAGGTAAAAATTAGGGAAGCGTTTTGATTCGAATGAGACAGAATTATCTTCGAGAGTGAGTCCAGGTTGATGCATAATAAATTCATCGGAAGAACTGTCCACATATACGCGGCTGTTTCTGAAAGCTTTTAATCCGAGTTTCAAATCTGTTTGTGAAGGAACCTGAATTTCTATTGGATTTGATAAAGGGTTTCCTATAATATAAATCAATAACTTATAAATTTAATATAAACTTATCAGAGCATGGTTTGAGAAACAAAATATACTATAGTGGTAGTACTTTAAAACTATATTTATAGTCCTCCTTATCCTTCGCGTAAATTTTCAGCGTGCACTTCGTTTTTGAGTAATCTGAAATAGCACAGAAGTAGTTATGTAATTAAGTCCACTTTCCGCTTTCTCGTAATAAAGTCCGCTTTCCGCTTTTTGTAGTGTAGCGTACCTAGAAGAATAGGTAGTTTTATAAAACCAGTAGATCTAAATAAACAAAAATAAACAACTTTGCCTGTTCCTTGGTACGTAACGCTACGCTACGCTAAGAGGAAAATAAATAAACCGTAAGGGAAAATCCATAATGATGCTTACGGTAAACGGGTGTATTGAAGATAAGGTGCTGAAGAAAAATTTCCGTCTACGAAAAGTAAGAAACAAATAAAAAAAATCGACGACTTAGTTTTAATCAATAATTAATAAAATAAGAATCAAATGTTTCAAAATGACAAAACATTTTCAGAAATAAACAAAAAGATTGTGCCTCTTTAAAATTTGTTTTTATTTTCGAACTTACCTTTCGCTCTTGTCATTTCATCATTTCTCGCACTTCGCTTTGTAAAAGAGCAAGCTTTCGCAAAAACTTTAGTGTCGTCATCCAGCCCAATGTATCCTTTATAAGGATATGTTGTTTGAGCACATAAAAAACTATATTCGTGACTATACATCCTAAAGATATCTCGGTTCGTATTTACCTTGTGATGGTTGTAAAACGTGGCTCCACTTTCTAAAATAAAAAGTGCAAGTCAGATATAAATGAATTTTCAAAACGTGGCTTGAGTTTTTATGAATAATTATTCTGGAAATCAGTCAGATATAGTCCCCTTAACTAATAAATAAGGTGACAAGAAGCACAATCTCTTTAACCCTTAAAAGGTCTTGAGGGACAGATCGAGATTTTACTGAGGCATGGTATCAAAATCTGCGTTTTCTCCAAAAAAAATTCTAAAAAAAAACAATCAGCTATAACTTTTTTCACATTAAGTCTTGAATGACGAAACTTGCACAGATTATTTATTTTATAGTTGTCTTTTTAAAAATTGAAAAAAAAATCATGTGACATTTTTGATGGCGTCACCAAAAACTACGACGTCATTTGTCATTGATAAATAGGAAATTTATTAATCTATAGCTCTCAGCCCTCTGCTGTTGTTTAAAAACAATTATTTAAAATAAAACGTTTGGTCTATACTGCTATACTGTATGCATGAAATTCATATGTAACCTCAACTTTGGTTTCATTGACTTTCTTTAGATTTTCAGTTTCGACTTACCACAATCAGGTCATTGTTTTATTTGACGCAGTAATACTAAAATTGAGACTAAAAGCCTCTATCTTTACAATACTTTACAATTATAATAAAATAGTTTGAGGCATCTAGAAAACATCTGTTTCCTATTCTTTTACTCAAATATAAGCTTTACCAAACTAAGATTATCTTTTAAGCTCTTTCAAAATAATATAAAATCACAGATCACATTTGTTGTTATAGTGTAAACAGTACCTTCGTTGTTACCAATTAACTGCAAATGGACACCATCGTCCATATTAGCATAAATAAAATAATTCGGGAATTTCACAGATTCTAATGAAACTCCATTTCCACTACTATGTAAACCTGGCTTGTGAAGCTCAAAAATATCAGCGCCATCTTTGATTTTGGACAGTTTTAAAGTAGCATTTGGGTAACCATGGAGAGTGTACACTCCATCGCTGTACTCGTCTTCGAGAATTAAAAAGCGTTCTGAAAACAAATAGATAAAAGCTATGTAAAAGTTCTGTAAAAGCTATTGAAACAAACGTACTTTGAAGTTTGCAGCAAATAAAGCTCATACAAAATAAAAAATTTTAGCGAGGAAGCATGCGAAGTAATAAAATTGAAACATAACACAACCGATTAGTTCAAGTATGATCACCTTAATTGGGTTAATTTTTGCATAGCTGGACTAAACTTTCGCTGACGCCAAAGTTTTGTTTTTTCGCTCGGATTTACTTTCGTGAATAAACTGATCTTTCCACTGTTTTTTTTCTTTTGATTGTACGAATTTACTAGACTAATTATAACGTTTTGCAGAAATTCACGGGAAAAAAAATATATGTTTATAAAAAGAATATAATTAAAAACAAAACATGGGCTAAATATTAGTCTACCAATTAACAAGTAAAGGGCGAGAAAGAATGCATTTGCATAATCTAATTCCGTTAAAATTAATCCGCGCGAAAAATTAATCCAATCAAAATACATAGGCGTAATTAGAAATAAGTCTTTTGTATTCCCGAAAGTCTTTTATTTTAACGTAATAACTGAACTAGTCTATGAATAATTTCATTGGAGCCTTGCTGCTCTTCTAAGCCAGATTGAGAAAAATTCAAGGAAAGCTACCAAAAACTAAATCTGTTTTTACAGGGATTACATTTCAAGCAATTTCAACTACCATAACTAATATTTTTATTTGTTTTTTATTATGAAAATATTGTTTAAAAAAGGAGTATTCTTTTGGTTTTTGAAGAAAGTAAAATGATTTTCAGAAAGAATTTTTATTAAAAAAACTTAAGTTCTTCAATTTGAAGAGTTCAGTTTTATAAACAGATAGCGGTGATAAAAAGTATAACTTTCCCCACTTATGAAAGAATTGAAAATTTGTGTTTAATAAAACTTTCTAAATTCAATAACAAAGAAAAAAGCGTACCTGAGGTAGAAAGATCGGCACTACCATCCAACGCCAATGCCAGCGGAATAGCCAGTAGGAAAACAATATAGAGATACATTCTTGAAAGAAGACCCAAGCAACCTACTACTCCCAAGTAAAATGCTACTACAAGTAAAATACTTAAAATACTTTTAATTTTTGATAAAATAAAAACTTACTTGAAAAATAAGATTGAAAGAACTGTTCATTATTTCAAACAGAGTTTTCTAGTTTTACAAATTTCTTACCTATTGATTCTTTGTTAATACGGGGGTTTAAAATTGAAATTTTAGTGCCAAATTGTAACATGTTTAACCCCCTATATGTTTTTCTAACATAGATCTACCGAAGCATGAATGTAAATTGGTGTAATATTAAACAATCAAATTTAGGCATATACGAAATATAGTTGTCTGATTCCGTTTATTTTGTAGGAAATAACAAAAATCGGGTATTTCCGGAATCCGAATTTGTCTTTTTTTCTTTTTCTTAACACAGAATATAAATTTTATGTGCCATCATAGTCATACAATTCCATGGGATCCCAATGAGATTGTATGACTATGGTGCCATAAAGAGAGTATAAATTTTGTCCCAAGTATGTTCTCGCAATGGAGTTAAGGCCGAATATATATTTTGATTACATTTATAGAGGACCATCTATTTTTCATTATGTATATGACTTCAAGAAGGTTTTGTCTACCTAAATAAACTATTTTATGCTTTAATTTTTTTCAATATCTCAAAATGGCGGACTTGCAAAGTCAAATTTTAAAAAATTACTAAATTGATTGGGCATAGAGGGGTTAAAGTTAAGCAGCGAGTGCTTTGTTTCCGTTTATTATGGTTACCTAGAAATCGAAATTTACTTTAACGTTGGGCAAAAAGATTCTAATGCGTGTAAATTTAAAACAAAACATAGCAATATCAGACGCAATGAATAACATCTGACACATTGGTTCTTTAATATGACGCAAAAATAAATCTAACTCTTTCAAGCACTAACAAATAAGAACATGATTGCTAGAATGTGGAATAAATGATCAAGCGAAATGCAGAAAGCAGTACTAGGTTCGAAGTTAGAGGTTTCGCTCACATTATTTGCGTATAACCAGCCTAGATAAAAAAGATTCTATATCTAGTCTATACGTTTATTCATCTAACTTGGGTTTCTTGGAGCCGATTGCTGTAGAATTGATAACAGAAAGAACGGCAAAAGCAGCGAGACGGCTTTTAAAATTCAGTAGTTTACGATTGATGTAGACTTGATAAGCCGTTTCTTAAAAATAGTCGAAAAATAAAAGTCGAGTAAAAATCGGCTAAATCCGTTATTTGCTAGTCTTTGCTAGAAAACGACAAAAACAGCGAAACGGCTTCTGAAGTTTAATAGACTATATCTAGTCTACGATTGATGATGCTCTGAGCGGCCGCATCCGCCTCGTCGAGATTTCTCTAAACTTACTTGAAAAGTCCTATCAAATAGGAAATCCATCCTTTTTGCATCTAAAGGTAAACCCTAAGAAATAAGACTATTTGGATGTATCTTATGGCAATATTGAAATAAAAAGTATCTTTAATTAGGCTGTATTCTTGATGAAAATAAATGGTGAATCTATGGCCCTTAATGTAACAAAAAATATTAATATGAGATTAATGTTTTTGTACAGAAAAAAAAGTTTGTGCCCCTCAACTTCGTCGAATGCTTTGTAATGCTTTAATATAGCCACACTTTGACTATGCTTGCACTGCATGGCACCCAAACCTCAACAAAAATTTATCAAAAAAATTACAGATCATGCAAAATAAGTGTATTAGGTTTTGTCTTCAGCTAGATAATAGATCACATGTAGGAGAACTCAATTTAATGAAATAAACTGGTTTCCTGTAAATGATCGAGTAAACCAGATATTAAATGTGTTCGAGTTTTTTGCTAACAACACTCCTTGTTATAAAAGAGAACTTTCTTAAAAGGTAGAAAACAGGAGTGTTTCCACTAGAAACCCATTCTTAAAACTTAAGGCAGCCTTCTGTTAAAACAAGTTATGATAAGAAAGCTTTGTTTTACGCAGCTCCTGCGCTCTTGGACAAATCGAGTTGCGATTTAAAGCATTAAGTACAAGTTCTTTTAAACATGCTCTAAAGCGCATTTGTTCAAATAACTTGAGGAAAAAGGAAAAGATATTTATCTTTTCTCATAATAATCTTTGTTTGTAAGTATCCTTTTTGTTTGTTTGTTTTTTATTATACAAATAAGGTATCATTTAAACAACCCTTTGATTGATTTTGCAGTGGTCTTCAAAAGCAGCCAACAGAGTTTGTTCTAAGAAATAGCTGTTCTAAACCCTTTCTGTCCTTGGAAAAAGAGCTGTTCTCAGAACTTTTATAAATAGCGTTCCTAGGAAATACTATCTGTTCTAGAAAAGTCAAGTTATGCTTCCTCGGAAAATATGTGTGTTTTAAGCCATTTTTTATCACCGCCTTAAAAACGTGGAACTTAAAATTAGAAAAAGTAAACCTCATCCTTGGAAAACGTAACTGTTCTAAGTGTTTAGTATTATCCTCCTGGTAAAACGTAGCTGTTCTATGGGTTGATAAATATCTTCCCCGGAAATGTAGCTGTTCTAAGTAAACTTATTTTACTCCTCGAAGATTATATGTGTTATAGATCTTAAATTGCAGTTTCTCGGAGTTTTACAACACGTATTTGTAGCCGAAATGAATTTTTGCTTAAAAAACGAAAAAAAACTAACTTTTTATGGGATAAATGGGAAAACAAAAGAGTGGCTTGTAAGTTATTTAAGGAATAGAAAACAAAGTGTTTGCTATGACAAAATAAAACTATCAAAATTACTTGATATAAAATGTGGAGTACCTCAGGGTTCAATTTTAGGACCACTTTTATTTATAATATACCTGAATGATATATATAAGATACGATATATATCAATATAGGTAATTAAAGTAATTAGTAAAGCAAAAGTAAAATTCAAATTGTCAATTAGATAATTAAAGTTTATATTTATAAAAATGGGAATTATTTACAAAAAAAGGGGAGAAAAAAATACAATATTCTTGTAAAACCAAGATATAAAAAA
>JAYJMI010135094.1:0-10487 GCA_036873855.1 Sarsia tubulosa
CATTAGATGTATACTACCTAACAACCATCAAAATGATGATAAATTATTGAACAGTTGATTTTATGATAGTGAAATGTGATAAGTACCAGGGTTAAGATCACAATTATTATGAAGGTTTCTATTTCTTTCTGAAATTAATATCAATTACAATTTATTATGTATATATAATAAACTTTAAAACAACCAAATAAACATTTATAATAAAAGGTCAAGAAGGCCAACTTAAAAAATAGTAATAATGGTAACAATTATAATTCTAAACTTTAGCTAGTTGAAAAAAGGGACAGTTGATCTGTATTCATTTAAACCATGTTAAAAAAAAGAAAAATCTAATCTAATTTTTTGTTTAATCAACTTTCTAGCAAGCTCAGCAGAACTCTGATATTTCCAAACCTGTCTCCATTAAAAGTGGGATTAAAAATAAAGTTCAGGGCTGCTTTAATTTTCCTTCTTATGATATCACTTAAAATACTTGAATTTGAAAAGGTAATTTGAAAATTTTACAGAACTTTACAAGCCAGAATAATAAAAAAAACCACTGAATAACTCAAGACGTACCTACATGGAAATAAATTGAAACAAAATCATATAAAATATCACTGGTTTTATACATCTAAAGCATGTTCTAAAAAGGGTCAGGAATTATTAGTGTCATGTCTTATCACCTTGGAATTCCAACGAAATACTAGTTTTTCAAAATACATTCCATAGCCTATCCATTTGTTGAATGATAATAAATAAAATGAAACCACAGTTTATTATTTATACCCAAAATAACATGAACTGTTTTATTTACAAACTTTGTTAACAACCACAACATGAACTTTTCAAACAGATAGATTTTTGAAGAGAGATAAATTTCAACAGAGAAATATTTTAACATAAATTATTTTCAAACATTTCTAAAAGAAAAGATAATCATTTTGACTTACTTCTTTTATGTACTAAATCTAAAATACTATCGTTCTAAAAATCTATGAAACCTATAAAGTTATCAAACAATAACTACAGCAACAACGTACATTGCTCATATCCTTCTTACTTATAGAATAAATAACACTGTAATAACATACAAAACATTGACATAAGGTTTTATTGTATTTGACACTTCTTTTGAAATAAGAAACTTATGAGTTTTAACCTTGTATCATTCATTGTTAAAGCCATTTATTTCTTACATTAATTAACAAAGACTCGAAAAAAGTGAAAGAAATACACTAAAAACCAAGTAGCAAAATAATCAGATTTTTTAAAATAATCGTAGATTTTTGGTAATTGAACTAACAGAGCCATATCCAGAGCTATTTTGAAGCCTGTATATCGGTTTGGGAGCCCAAATTATTAAGCCCAAACTCGAGAAAAAAATAATTTTACCTTCAATTTTTGGTCAAAAATCAGAGATTTTAGTAGTAAAATTCATAGTTTTGATAAACAAATGCAAATATTTGTCAGATAACCGGTATATCTTGATTTATAAGTATTTATTTGTAAACAAGACCTACTGGTGAATAATTTTAGGTGTCCCCAAAAAACCCTGGATATGGCACTGACTAAAAACTTGCCAACTTCATGCGCAGCTCTGCTTAAGATATTCTTCCCTGTGTCGTGTTATATAAATCTTCTTGTTTCTGACTTTACATATTTTAAAATGAAACTTTCTTTTAATTATTCGTAACAAACTAACCATCCATCAAAACACACCTTATTATTTATATCTGCAATGATATATATATATCAATTACTAATTCATCAAACTAACATGAATGGGTTGTACGTCAACAGTGGCATTAGTTACATGTTATCACAATAATAAAGTGAATAACTAACTAGATAATCATCCAATGTTGCTTAGATACCATTAAGGGTTTAACCTATTCAAAATTATATCTTACACTGTTGCTATGACGATATATTAATATAATTACCACATTCATTATATCTTTAATTGAGGTATACAAAAATACTAATTCTCAATTATTTAATTACACAAAGTTGTTTCTTATCAACCATAATTTGTGCAAATAGTTATTTTTGTCATCTTTGCATGATTTTTATCTTACTAAATCAAAAAACTCATCGAAGGAGCCACCATGCGAATTAACAGAAATATTTCAGATTTCTGCAAAACAAAAATAATTGGAAATATTAGTTTTTAAAAACTACTATGTGAAATATTTAAAGGTGCGCTCAAGTATTCAAAATAAATAAGAAGAGAGGCTTAGACTAAAATAATATTTAATTTAAATAAGATGTTATTAAGGCTGCAGTTACATGTTTGTTTTTTGTTTACCTCCTGCATTGAATAATTATTAGTAAAAAAAACCCTCTTTGACACTAAAATGAGTTTTTTAATTATCTTTATCTTTTTTATCAACTGCAGTTACATCATAAACTTAAATGTTCTGGTAAATACAAATCAACTCCTAAAATATTATATTTTATAAAGATGAAGAGACAAAGATGAGTTGTTTCTTAAATTTTATGAAAAAATAATCATCCATCAAAAATAATTACCTCATCCCTCATCAAGACTTTTGACAAAATCTGATAGTGAACAAATTTAAAGTAACTGTGAAAATAAACATTAAATGCCTGATTGGAAAATCAGTTTCAAACTAGAGGTTTTTAGATTAAACAAGAAAGATTGACAGCTGGACTCCCCGTAGAAAATTCTACAGAACAATATAATCTTGAGACACTTAAATTTCTATTTTTCATTGAAATTTACCTTGATTTCCCCAAACAAGAATTTTTCAAAATATTGGAATAGTCTAATTTTATGCAAAAAACTAGAAAAATCTAACAAACAGATCTTCAGACACAGGGCAAAATGTCTACTTAAAAATTGGTAACAGAATATTGGACTGGAAGAATGAGCCTGAATTTATAGGAATTCAGCAAAGCCAGGAATCCAATTATAAACAGCTATAAGAAATTACCTTACTCCAGTTAATAACCACATGACCAGTGATAAAGTTACTGCAACCAGTGAACGACCATATACAGATACTGCAACAAGGACATTTTTAACTTCAAAACATGCTGTAATAATAATGGTCCAGGTGTTCAGTCTGCAGGTAGCATGATAGTTGATAACAATGAATACTCTTCAATATAAGCTCAATGAATGTTATATTGTAGTTAAAACCTTGCTTAAAGTTTAGAAATTTTCTAGTTAAAGAGAATGATCCTGGCTGATTATAGGCAACTTTTCCTTCACAAAAAAAACTCAAATCGAATGCAGTAAAACTAAGTTTTCGTGGAAATACCTCTGACTGTAAACCTTAATGAATAATCCAGCTGGTGGTATCTGTTGGTACTTTGAGCTAAGTTATTTGCACCAAATAGCAGTAATAATGTTAACATTCACAGTACCTTGCACTATAGATCTACCAAGAACAGTTAATTTGAGTTTTTTGTAACTGTTGCATATAAACACAGACAATAAAAATCATCAAAACTTATTCATGACAAACGAGAACTTGACATCTATATTTCAAACAACTTGAAAAACTAATATCACAAATAGAAAGAAAGACAGCAAAAAATATAAAACAATCTAAAAAACAAAAGGTCTTTCCAAAATAAACGAATGAAGTAGTGATACATAAAAAGTTCAAATGATTTCATAAATCAAAATGTTGCAAGCATCTTGGACAGAAGTCGTCAAAAGCTTTGTATGTTCAGAAGGTGGCTCATAGAACTCGTCAAAAGCTTTAGTATGTTCAGAAGGTTGCACATAGAACTCATCAAAAGCTTTAGTATGTTCAGAAGGTTGCACATAGAACTCACCAAAAGCTTTAGTATGTTCAGAAGGGGGCACATACAACTCACCAAAAGCTTTAGTATGTTGAGAAGGTTGCACATAGAACTCATCAAAAGCTTTAGTATGTTGAGAAAGTGGCACATAGAACTCACCAAAAGCTTTAGTATGTTGAGAAGGTTGCACATAGAACTCATCAAAAGCTTTAGTATGTTGAGAAGGGGGCACATAGAACTCATCAAAAGCTTTAGTATGTTCAGAGGGTGGCTCATAGAACTCATCAAAAGCTTTAGTATGTTCAGAAGGTTGCACATAGAACTCATCAAAAGCTTTAGTATGTTAAGAAGATGGCACATAGAACTCATCAAAAGCTTTAGTATGTTCAGAGGGTTGCACATAGAAATACCGAATCATATAAAACACATCATTCATACATAATAGGATTAATTTTGTTTTTATTGAAATAAAGTTTCTACTTTAACTGCTTTATCCGATTAAGTCTAACATTTTTCTAATGTCTATGATATTCTTACCAATATACAGCTTCTCTCTCTACAAAACAAAATAAATAATCATACACAAGTAAACGTTAAAAGTGGGGCTATTTATTTTTCAGACTTGAGGTATTGGGGTTTGCTTTTTATTTGCCTTTTGCAGAGCTGGATAAAAGGCAAATAAAAAGCAAACCCCAAAACAAACGATTTGGATTTAAAATATACAACCCTACTTTTTTCTCTGGAAAAAATACTGTACATCAATAAAAAATATAAAAATTTCTACTACTGTCCTTTTTTATTTCTCTTTTAAAAAAATCTATAAAAAAACTGATATTGGAGAATAAAAACTAATTATTAAAAAAAAATTCTTTATAATAAAAAAGTAAATAGATTTTGCATAAAAGAAAGAATTGATAATAAGTTAACTCCCCTTTCCATTCAAACAAAAACAATATTTACAAAAAGTTGTATAAAAAATAACCATAATCAATTTCATCAAACCCTAAAAAAACTAGAAAAATAATAGAAAAATGTTTTTCAGGTAAAACTTAATTTGTGTGTCTTTAATCCAATGATAAGATAATTTATTGGAGCTGATAACAATACTACAGATAGGATAACTGCTAATCCTGCAGGACTATCTAAATTCAACTCTTGTCAGCTTGATTACCAAATTGAAAGCATGTTGTTATGCAAAAAAACTTTGTCAGTGTTTTTTTTGCTTATTGATTGATATTTTGTTATCCAAAGATTGCCTACACAAACAGTGCTGAAACATAAGGATCTTTGGCAGTTGTCCGACAGAACTGTTTATAAGATTGTTTAGGTGGAAAAGCATTGTTTTTGGTCAAGACAAAAACAATTTTTTCAGTCGTCCTCATAAGAAAACAGTTGTCCTGTACCATCAGACAACCCTTATGTTTTAACACTGACAAATTATCTCTTCTAAAATCTTTTTCACAACAACTTATGATTGGACGATACATCTATCTACACAATATCCTAACCTATCATATACCGTACCAGCCAAATATTGACCTTTATAATAAGCAAAACTAGAAATGCTACTAACAAAATGGCTGCCACTTAAATGCATCAACTCTTCTACTTCCACGTTATTCCATTCACTGTCTAGGGGTGTGATTCTTGCACCTGCACTTGAGCAGAAATCTGTTACGTTCAACCCCAACATCATGACACACCAGCTTGATTTCATCACACTCACGTATAAGTTGTCCGAAAACTTGTCGCGTATAACATTATCAAGGTTAAATCCAATATGATGTTGCTTTTTATTATGCAACAAACCAGTAGTATTATCTCGATCAAACACATGCAAATCACCAGACTTTGAAAGCACACTAAAAAGTTTCTGTTGGTTTCCAGATATTGCAAGACCATTATAGAAAACTTCATTATCTGCAACTACAGTGGTTTCACCAGCGTTATAGTAAACAATATTTGCAGATCGCAAACTCAGTATAAATTCCATTTCCACGATCATTGGAACGGCAGAGTGACAATACTTTAGAAAGTTTGTCACATAAAAAGTGTCTTCATCTATTAATACGATATCATTGAGACACACAAATTTCTCGTTTCGAATTGTTCTTAAATGTTTCACATGGGAAGGTTCAATTCTGGAAAATTGAAATACTTCAATACTTTCTTTATGCTTAGCATGATTAACAACATAAATATTTATCAAATCTTTATTTATTGTTGTCTCAAGAATATCCATACCATGAGGTTCAAATGCATCAGCGTCAAAGCTTTCACCTTCAATTGTTAGCCTGGTGACGTTGTCATTAGGATGGTTGAAATCAAACAAGTATAGAGCACCTTCGATGTATCTTTTATCACAATTAGTCAAGCCCTGGTAACCACTCGTTATAAAAGCAAGTCCATCTTTAGTAACACTAATCTTTTCTGACCCACAACTTATTCCTGGAATTACTCTACATGGTCCTGGTTTTACTTCATTAAAATAAAGACCGATACCATTGTTTATACACCATAAATACAAAGCTTGTGTAAAGTAAGCTAATAAAATAAACTTGACAACACCACTAATGTAGCCCATCCTCTTTTATTTATTTTTAACTAAATAAAATTATATACATTGAATAATTTCTTGCCAATATTACAAAATAAATATTTGACATCAAATTATTGTGCATAATATCATATTACTTTAAATTGCAGCAGTGAGTTTACAAAAGTTTTATTTGAATTTATTTACTTTAGATATCTAAAAACAAGATAATTGCTTTGATAATAATCTTATTGATACTTAAATTATAATAATTATAACCAATCAAAATACAAGGTTCTATATTACAACCAATCAAAATACAAGGTTCTAAAATATAAATTAAAATAACACTGTCATACTTGCTCTCAGACATAATACCATCTTCTTAATATTTTTTGCAAGTTAAAATATACTTTTACACATTTAGTAGATTCTACTGATGTATCACTCTTCCTCAGTTTAAAATAAAAATTGTTGAGTAATTACACTAATAGCATACAGTATAACATAATTAGCAAATCGATTCCGTATTTCCTGTTTCCAGTTTCTAAATTGATTAGTTAAATAATTAAACTAATACAAAGGAATCTGAACGGGAGATCTGAAATCTCTTTTCAAGACAAATCTCTTTTATCTCTTTATACCAAGACCTATATATGTATCTAAGTAATAATTCAAGTTGTAATATGTAATAAGAACGTCTCATATAATCAACCCCTAAGCAATAATTCAATTCAACAGATATTCAGAGTTCTGGCTGTTGTAAGCTCTTTGAAGAGGTATTTTGGGCTATAAAATCAGGTGTTCTTAGCCTTCAATCTAAAAAAACATTGCTTAGCATTGTATTGATAAAACTTCTTATTCTAACAAGAGTGTTTTGTTGTGTTGTTAGGGGTAGTATAAGTGCATAGGTCAGATATATCTATCTATCAAACCATGTCGTCTTCAAACTAATTTTACAATTAAAAATATTATATGGAATTTATCAGGGTTTGAAATCATAACTGTTACAATACATGATTTCACAGTCTCGGCAAAAAACTGTTCTCCATCGCAGATATTCGGAGGTAAAGAAACAGAAATAATGGCGGAGTTGGAAGCTTTTTTGTTGTCAAATTTCTTGTCTAATATTGATTTGTTTTATTTATAAATTGCTGTTAAGTGTAAAACAAAGTATTCTCTATCTATCTACATCTAACTTTTGCAACAAAAGTTTTGCAATTTTATATTTTTGCTGTGTTCACGGCTTTTCGCAACCTAAAATTTAAATCTTTACCTCCGCTTTTTTTCCACGATTTTTTTGGGCATGCGAGGAAATCCTTTGATGTTGTTTAAAAGCCGAGACTGTGAAATCATGTATTAAATCAATCTACTATCTATGGTTTAAATTTGTAGACTTTATGCTTGTAATTTTCTCTTCCAATGCTCAAGTCATCATGGTGGTTCCTAAGTTGTAGTCTGTAATAATCATTTTTATAATCATTTGTGATGTCATCAAGGTTGGTTTTGTAAATAATAAATTCATTTACGATAAAACAACTTGATCCCAGTATCTGATGTTGATGTCTTTGATGCTTGTTGTGTAAATCAGTGTCCCATTAAACCAGCAACTTTATTAGTTATCAGTGTTTTCTTTAGGAACAAATATTTGTTATGCCTCCTAATTCTCATTGAATATGCCTACAAAAATTATGTTAGTGGCCTGTGAATGGCTGCTTTATTGAGTAATAATACTACATTAGTTTGCTTTTTTATTTTTTCGTCTTGACTGATTTCTTTTCTATTGGCTAGATTAAAGCAATAAAATTAATCACGCTTCTATTTATGGAGTTTTCTTTGAAACATGCAGAAAAATAATATCATCTTATTTCATTATAAATCAATAAAGTTTATTTTATGCAGCAGAAACAATTAAAAATAAAAAATTATGTATAAAAAGGAAGGAAGTAATGAGAAAGAAACTTTTGCAAGAAAAATACAAAATTTAGGAAATGTAAAGATCTTGAGATACAGGGCAAAATCTCCATTTTTTTCTCCTCACTTACCGAAAACAAGATTCTTTGGAAATAATTGGAATGATGGTATTTTTTACCTCTTATTATGTTCTAGCTTCATGCAAAAAAATAGAAAAATCTCTGAGATACAGGGCAAAAGATCTACTTTGGGTCCAAATTTGCTCCATTTACCCCTATTTTGGGCAAACAAGATTTTAATCAATTTTTAGTCATAATGGATGCCTTTCATCTGTCAACAATCAGGGCAAACAAACAAACAAGCCTGAATTTAAAGGACTCCATCAGCAAAGCCAGGAGTCCAATAACTGTTTTGAGAACAAGTGATCCCACTAAAATATATATTGGATCCCACTAAAATAATCAAATTGCACTTTCAACTTATCTTGCAGAAAATGTACAATAATGTCAATGCAAATGTATTCGTATAGAAAGTCATCAGCTCTTTCATTGACCAAAATTCAAAAGCTACATCTTTATAGCAACATTTATATTGACAAATTGACCACATCATGCAGGAAATGAGCAGATTGTAAATGAGCAAAATATAAAGAACTCTAGGACCAAATATTATGTTTTACTAATCTCTATCATTGTATAAAATTTCAGATAAATTGGAACTTTGTAGCATGATAGGTCATGCAAAATGTCATTGACATAAAGGTAGTCTTTTAGCTTTCTCTTACCCTACAGCAGATCTTGCTACACAATAAAAATCTTTATTTGGAACCATTTTTACTTTACACACTCCCCAGTTGCTACTTACCTAAGCTGGAATATATTAAAAATCAAGTTCATAATTTAAATCAAGAAGTTTATCTATTATATCAAGATTAAGAAGAGTTTGCACCCCTACCGATGAATCTTAGACATTATCATAAACTACCTACATGGATTAAACATGCAATCAAATAAATCAAAACAAATTCTATCTAAGAATTAATCTATAATCCTTAGTATATATATTTCAGTGACTTTATAATAAGCTATAAATAAGATGACATCCCGTCGTAAAAACTATTTAATCCATTTAGTATAAATTTAATGTTATTACCATTTCACTTTATTTTAAAGAGATCAACAATACAAAATACTGTTATGTACTAAAGTATGGCTCAATTTTTGACTCAATCTTCTAGTTGCTAAAATAAAAGGCACATAAAAAAGGTAAAAATGGGAAATAAATTCAGCAGTTTTAGCAGTTTTATATAATCAGTTTTTTGAAGATAATTAGAACCAAATATACAGAAAGTAATTGTGCTCCCACACATCATTACTTGAACAGGCTACCTAAAAAACACCACTTAAAATGCCCACCCCATTTTCAATCTAGTATTACCAAAAAACTTAACCAAAATGGCTTTTAATTGAAAATAAGAAAAATTTACTGCTGGACTCCCGGTAGTTTTTTTCGAATCTAATTTTAGATCTTGAGATTAAAGACAATTAAAAAATTAGAAAATTATAATGAACGAATATCTAGATACAAGGCAAAACAACTATTTTCGCCAAAATTTGCCTCTCTTGCCCAAAACAAGAATTTTCGGAAATATAGGATTAGTTTTTTTGGCTTTTTTCCTTATATACAGTCTAAATCTAATGAAAAGAACTTGAGATACAAGACAAAACGTCAATTTTGGGCGCAAATTTGCCCCCATTTAACCTGATTTTGGGCAAACAAGAATGAATCATTATGAATGCCTATGATCATGCAAAAAAACAGCAAATACTAATGAGCAAACTACCAGAAGAGTTAGTAACAGAAGAATGGAGATGGATAATATTTTATATATCAAACTTTTAACCATAGAAGGTTAATGTATAGGATGTCCCTGAAGTCCCAATGCTTAGACATTTTAAACCTTTCTACTTTAAACAAGGGATGGATTACCAGTGGACTCCCGGTATAAATTATTTTTGAAAATAAGAAAAACAAGAAAGATTGACTGCTGGACTCCCGGTAATAGACATTGGATCCCCGATATTTTTTAAGAAATGGCACTATCATGCAGAAAATGAGCAGTATTGCAAAATGATGCAAATGTATACCTATAGCGAATCATCAGCTCTTTCGTTGACAAAAATTTAAAAATTACATCTTTTTAGCAGCATTTGTATTGAAAAATTAACATTTTGACCTTATCATGCAGCAAATGAGCAGAATTATGAAGAAACTTTAG
>JAYJMI010135205.1:0-10486 GCA_036873855.1 Sarsia tubulosa
TTTTTTTACCTCCTTTCAACTGCGATGGAGTGCACACTTGCGTCATATTTTCTCGAATTTGTTAAATCGTGTATTGAATTTTCGAAGGATACTCATGATAAAAAAATACAGAAAAACCTGATACTTGAGATACTTCTGTTACATAAACAAAATACAAAAAGAAAAGTATTCAGAATTATGACACCTATCAGGTCCGACATTGTGTCAACATGGCAATGAAGTCGCGAATGAGAGGAATTTAGACGTCGTAATCTGACTTTGGTACAACGTCGATTCTTAACGTTGGTAGAACATTGCTGTGCTGGTGATGGTATGACAACGTTATAGCAAAGTCCCCCTTAATTTTTTTAAATTCATACTTCTTATCAAATAAAAAACGGAAAAGTTTCGCGGATTGATTCTGTTGTTAACTAATCTTTCTTAAAATCAGTTTATTTATTACAGCATTATCTACTTTTTACATAATTTTGATGAAGTTTTTCTCTTTTCTTTCTAATCTGTTCGAATTCCTGTATGTTTCCTGTATGAATTCCTGTTCCTGAGAGTTTTTTTTTAATTGTCATATCAAGTTTATTATCTGTTCATACTGCATCATCGAACCACATTTTGATAATGGAACCGCTGGTGATCTATAATTAAAAAAGAAATAGTTATTTTACAAAACTAAACAAGAAAATAAATATATATTGGTAAAGAGAGATTTTATCGTATATAAAGTAGCATATTAAGCTAATATCAAACTATTTTATATTAAACCCACTACATTATATAAACGAAACAAGAAAATAAGAATATTATAACTACAACAGTCCACAATATTTAATACAAACTATAGGTTGTCGATGGTTGTCGAGTGTAAAGTTTGCCCTAATAAGCTTACTTACTTTCGAGTTCACTTTATGATTGTGCGAAACATTTCAAATATCTGGTTGTATGTATAAATAACAAGAGATTCCGCTAATGCTTACGTTACGTAACAGTTGAAAAAATGCTAATATTTATGACAAACAAATTTTGCCATTAATAACTAACAGAAACTGGAAGTTATGAAAAATACCATGACCGACAGTCACGATTAGTCATAGCCACTAAAATTACGAAAGATATTGTTTACAGTTATGGGATAAGGCAAATGGAAATTATGCAAATACAACATTGCAAGCTACAACATTTTTGGAAGGTCGGAGTTTAACATTATTTTAACGTCGGCAATAAGAAGCTGTTACAACGTTTTCATAACTTTGCATATACGACGTCTAAATTACGACGTTGTTGCTACGAATTTGGTGATTGTTTCGACGTCGCGACTTGATGTCAAACTAATTACAACGTTGCTACAATGTAGTGTAGTCGTCGTCGTGCTGGGACGGTTCATGAGACGGTTCATGGGTTCCACAAAACTATTTTATTTCACTTAATGTCAATATTTTAAATGATCTATTTTAGAAAAGTTTATTTTGTTTTTAATGAAAAAAGACAAAGAATTACAGAGCTAATTTTTCTGCCATTTTATGACAACAGCTCTAAAAATTCTTAAATAAATTTTCATATAAATACAATATACCAACTATATCGATGAATATAAAGATAAAAACACTACTTGAAACTATCTTCTGCATGATTATTAATAGGGAGCTTTAGCGATACATGTTTAAAACCGTCTTTGTGGTTCGCTTACGTCTTTTGAAACCCGCTATTTATTAAATATTATTTCTTATTAACGTTAAATAAAGCACGTTTTGTCATCTATTTATGTTATGGTCATTCCAGTTTGGTAATATCTTAAAATTGACACTATTCAGAGATTTATAATGGAAAATTAGATGAAATTTGTTGAAGTAACGTTTTATCAATTTTTAAAGTTTGATATATATTAAATAGCGGAATTCAGTAAAAATACGGTGGCTTGTATGTGCCATATATAAAAAAAAAGAAATTATTTTATTAGTAACATATAAATTTATTTCAGTCCGGTAAAATCTTTAAACTTTCTTAAATAAAACGTTGTGTTTATAAATCAGTGAACATTGTTCAATAATCTTATACGTTTAAAACTGGCAATTTGCCGCTTTTCAACGTTATAACTGGCATTTACCGCTTATCAAAGTTCTAACTGGCAATTTACCGCTTATCAATGTTATAACTGGCAATTTACCGCTTATCAAAGTTATAACTGGCAATATACCGCTTATCAACGTTATAACTGGCAATTTACCGCTTATCGATGTTATAACTGGCAATTTACCACTTATCAATGTTATAACTGGCAATTTACCGCTTATCGATGTTATAACTGGCAATTTGCCGCTTATCAACGTTATAACTGGCATTTACCGCCTATCAACGTTATAACTGGCATTTACCGCTTATGAATTCTGGAAATTTACCACTTATCAATGTTAGAACCACGTGTTTAATTAGCCAATAGTGTTTCAGTGTCTCGATTGTTCAAGTCAACAGCGTTGTGCTTTTCAGGTTTCAGTTCAATATTTCAATATTTACTTTTTGTCTTACTTGTTCAAACAACAAAACACGTGGTCAGAAATATTACATTTTAACAACAAAAACTTAAAACATTGATAAGTGGTAAATTGCCAGTTATAACGTCGATAAGCGGTAAATTGCCAGTTATAACGTTGATAAGCGGTAAATTGCCAGTTATAATATCGATAAGCGGTAAATGCCAGTTATAACGTTGATAAGTGGCAAATTGTCAGTTATAATGTTGATAAGCGGTAAATTGCCAGTTATAACGTTGATAAGCGGTAAATTGCCAGTTATAATTTCGATAAGCAGTAATTGCTAGTTATAACATCGATAAGCGGCAAATTGCAAGTTATAACTATTATAAGAAGATGTGTAAATATAATATTTCTATGTATCTACAGTTAGGCATAGAGTATTGTGTATAAAATATATGGCACATACAGACAACGGTATAAAAAGTCTTTTGAAACCCGGTAATTATTAAATCATATTTGTTATTAACGTCAAATAAAGCATGTTTAGTAATATATTTTTGTTATGGTCATTACAATTTTGTAATATCTTACAATTGACACTATTTAGAGATTTATAATTAGAAATTAGATAAAATTTGTTAAAATAACGGTTTTATCATTTTTTAAGTATTGATATATATTAAATAGCGGAAATCAGTAAAAAGTCTTTTGAAACCCGGTAATTATTAAATGATATTTCTTATTAACATCAAATAAAGCACGTTTTGTCATATATTTATTTTATGGTCATTCCAGTTTGGTAATAGCTTACAGTTGACACTATTTAGAGATTTATTATTAGAAATTAGACAAAAATTGTTAAAATAACGGTTTGATCAACTGTTAAGTATTGATATATATTAAATAGTGGAATTCAGTAAAAAGTCTTTTGAAACCCGGTAATTATTAAATGATATTTCTTATTTACACAAATAAAGCACATTTAGTAATACATTTGTGTTATGGTCATTACAATTTGGTAATATCTTACAATTGACACTATTCAGAGGTTTCTAATGGAAAATTAGATAAAATTTGTTAAAATAGCGGTTTCATTAACTTTTAAGTTTTTATATATATTAAATAGTGGAATTCAGCAAAAATTGTTTTAAAATCCATTATTTATTAAATTACATTTCTTATTAACATCAAATAATGCATGTTTAGTTATATATTTAAGTTGTGATCGTTACAGTTTGATATCTCACTATTGTCATTATTCAGAGGTATGGAATGGAAAATTAGATAAAATTTGTTAAAACAACGGTTTTATCAACTTTTAAATATTGATATATATTGAATAGCGAAATTCAGTAAATAGTCTTTTTGTATCCTTCTTCTTAAGTCTTCTTAAAATGGTAGTCAAAGGTTAAAGTGGTAGTCAAAGGTTGAAATGGTAGTCAAGGGTTAAAATGGCAGCCGAGGGTTAAAATGGTAGTCAAGGGTTAAAATGGTTGTCAATGGTTAAACACGGTACATTAAAGTGTGATTAAGTCTTCTGAAAATGGTAGTCAAGGGTTTAACACGGTACATTAAAGTGTTCTTAAGTCTTCTTAAAATGATAGTCAAGAATTTAACACGGTACATTAAAGTGTGATTCCGTAGATGAACCCATTACGTAGTAGTTTAATATTGCAACGTGTCAAGATTTTTCAATACTTTTATATATTTTAGGTCCTGTATATTACAAAACTTTGAAACTTATAAGCAGCAATACCTTTCTATAGCACTTGAAAAGATGTATATGTGAACAATTCGCCTACATCATTTGAAGACAGTAAAAGATGCATTTACATTTTATCCCTTAAAGCACCAATATCTCCGGAATGCCTTTTGCTTCATCTTCTTGATCTAAGAAAAATTGATTATGGCATCTTTTGTTATAAACTACAGTCAAGATTTTTCATTTATACTCATTTGATGAATAGCTGTAACCAACTCGACGACCATCTTGTACCAAGTCTTGTACCATCATTTCTCTGAAACTTTTTGTATTGTTCTCTAACATAATACCATAGTGAAAATTAGTGCTTAATTTTATTTTAATTTTTTTCTTCTGAGTATTTATTTCTGTTTTAGCTTTCTTATATGGTTCTCAATCTATTGTTGTAAGACATTATTGTTTATATACTTTTTTATATTTTAAACGCAACTTGGTGGTAAATGTTTCATATAAACATGTATATAAAAAAACTTTGGCTTTTAATGGGAGAAAAGTTCGCGGGAAGAAACTTTCGCGGTTTTCGCAAAAGTTTGTCTCGCGAAATACTCTTTTTGAGTGATCCGTAAAAGTTTATCCCCGCAAAAAATTTTAAACTTTTTTCACCCGCGAAAGTTTTTTGATAAAAACTATATACATTCATAAATATTTTATTTGTTTTCTACGATGGCCTAGAAGGCTCACTTTTCTATCTTAGTTCACGCAATCATTTAAAATTTTACTCGATCATTGGAAATTTCACGCAGTTTATTTGTTGAAATTTTACACAACTCATTTGATATTTTAAAAGCTTGTTTAAATTTAAAACTTTAATACAAATAGGTTAAGTTTT
Source organism: Sarsia tubulosa (assembly GCA_036873855.1). Lineage (NCBI taxonomy): Eukaryota > Metazoa > Cnidaria > Hydrozoa > Anthoathecata > Corynidae > Sarsia > Sarsia tubulosa. Next base: position 5,054 of record JAYJMI010135205.1, read on the forward strand.
AGTATCTGGTCTTTTTTATAGACGCCTATATTTTGCATCATATCCCTGTCTTCGCCTAGATATCATATTGATCATTATCTATCTCATGTATCTAATATATGTATCTTACTAAGCTTATGTATTTTATGTCTCATATGTACTTAATATAATGCTATGTGTTCTATTTATACAATATATCCTGTGTAACTTTATCTATCATGTGTAGAATATGTGTACTATATAGCTATGTATACTATGCATCCCACGCATAGTATGCATACTATTGTGATAGTAAGTATCCTATTAGTTCAGTGTATTCAATATAGTATATGAGCTTATATAACCAATTTTTGGTTGAATATGTTTCCTATGACCCTATTTATCTTTTCTATGATATGTTCCTATGCATTCAATGAATCTATATATTATATGATTTTGTTATCTATCTTATATATCTACTGTATACTTTGTATAGATACAGATAAACATACGATACATTGGATAAATTGGACATATAAAAAGGTAAGATGTATCGGAAACATAGTATACATAACAATACAAAACAAGAAGCACAAGTCCTTGAACTAGTTCGCCTTTACGATCTATCTTTATAAAAGCTTTAGAGAAGATAAGCTGAACAAGCTTCTAACATCTTCTGTATGATTTTGTATTAAATGCAAACACCTTTTTATCTTTCATATTTATAAAAAAATAAGAAGGAAAAACATAAGAACTTATAAACTTTATTTCAACTTGTAAATTTTTTAGAAAATAATTCGTTAGAACATTTTTAAAACAAAAACTGCTTAATAGATTTTATCCTCAAAATTTTTACAGAATCTGTAGAATTAAATTCCTCACAAGTTTCTGAAATTTCGATCAAAAAATATTGAATCGTTTTGACAGGAGTAATTAATGAATATTACTTGTCTGAAAAGTTTTAAATTTTGTTTATAAAGATAACAATAGATATCAAAAAGTTTTTTTAAACCAATGAAAATTCGTCTATATTTTCTAAGACCAATAAAAAACAGCTAATATTTCCCGCTATATCAGTTACAACCAATCAAGTTGCGTTTTTCAAACGGTTTTCTTCCCAAGAAGATAGCTGATCCTAATACTAGTACGCTTTAGCGAACTAGTAATAAATATAATATTCATATAGTACACTGGATAGAAAAGGATACAAAACAATATTTATATACAAAAGACAAATTAGGTACATATGAGACAGAAAAAGCAGGATACATTGTATAAATGAGATTTATTGGATAAATATTGATACATAAGAGGGCTAAGAAAAGCCAGAAATAAGATGTGAAGTATAGACCGGAGAAATGATAGGAGATGGTAGTATAAATTTGATATATAGATAGCACGAAAGCACTCAAAGCACGATGAAATGAAGACCAGGCGATTTAGTAGACTTTGCAACTATCATTATTTTCTTGACCAGACTACTAATTTACTGACCATAAATAAAGTTGAAATTTTTTGTAAAATTTCGAAGTTGTGAATTTTCAACATTCTGTGAATTTTCATTAGTCTGTGAAATTTCATTTATAGTCTGTGAAATTTGGTTTTGAGTTGAGTGAACGGGTTTTGAGTTGCGCGAAATTTGATTTTGAATTGCGTGAAATAGAATTGAGTTGCGTGAACAACTATTGTAAGTGATCCTTCTGGGCCTTCGTAGTTTTCCTTTTTTAATATAACACAGGCAAGCAAACTTGGCAGAAACTTTACAGGGTAGGAAACTTGGCAGCAGAATATTCTCCTTGTTAGTTTTTAAAAAGCCTTTTTTCTTTTTCTTATACCATGGTAGTTTTGGTATGTTTTCGACGTTATACATTCCTTATCCAGATCGCCTTTATAGACATACAATTAGTACAATGCTGCCAAAGAAATATTTGTATGGTATATTCCATGCACATTCTGCCGATGTCACACTTATGTGTTTTTCGAAAAGAAAGACACCTTTTAAAACTACATAAATATAACATAGCTGTAATTATTTCCATAAGCTCTCCATTGAATTTCTATCGAAACACCAAAGACAGATTAGATGGTAATGCGAAATCTCCCATCCGAGATTCGAACCGAGGTCGCTGGATTGAATGCAAATATATTACAACACTATATGATCAATATAAGAAATTGGGGGTAAATTGTTTTTTTTTTTAATTTTATTTTCTTGGAATCATGAACTCAGGATAAAAGAAGGGATGTATAGAATTGGTGTAGGAAGAAATTGTAGAGTAGGGTGTAACTAATTTGTAAAAGAATGATTTATGGCATTGTATGATATTTGATATAAAATCAAACACAAAATCTTGACTTTTGAATTTATTTTCAGCAAAATATGAATTCAGGAATAGGTCATTTTTATCTTATTATTAAATTTTTGAATCGTAAAAAAATAATTGTCAACTTGGGAGTGACTTTTTCCTGAATTCATCTTTTCCTGAAAATAAACTTAAAAGTCAAGTTTTGGTTTTTCTTTTGTTGATCAATCTACGTCAATTCGCAACCTCGTTCCCAGAATAAATATTCGCTAAGAGAAGATCGCTCTTGCGAAAAATTATTCTGGGAACAAGGTTGCGTCAATTCGGAACATCAATTACGTAATGTCACTATTTTCCCCGTAAAGTCAACTCGGGACATCCCAAATTGAAGCGGGATAACTCGGAATTTTATACACTCTTTTTACTGAGTAAGAACAACTTTATAAGAACACGAGCATCATTTGTTGCCAAAAATTGAGAACAAACAATGAAAAGTTAAGAACATCTGAGACTCAATGCTAAATTTTTAATAATTTTAAGAACATATCAATTCAACAAAAACGTTAATCAAAATGCAAGCTCGACGTAATATTTGTCAGTTTAGAAAAATAAGAACAAAGAAGCCTCAAAAAGCTGTTCTTGTTCTCAAAACCAATCAAAAATAAGAACAAAATATTACTGAATAAAAATTTGGACCAAATGCTATGTACACCGAGACTCAACTACATTTTTACCTGTTAAAAAAAAGAGTGTATATAGTTTGAAAGATAATTTTATGCTGAATTTAACATAGAAAGGGTAAGGGCTTTGAGTTCTAGTTCTAGCTCGACCCCAATTTAAACTAAGCTCCAATAACGCTCAATTTTTTTGAGAACAGCTTTAAACCTTTGGTATAACCACTTAACTCTAAATGAAACGATGTTACATTCAGTAGAAGTATTTAGCAAATTGTTTCACAAATAAAGGTTCCAATGTAAGTACATTTGACGTATTACGTTTCCAGCAATATCACTACAGAAAGTTTGACTTTAACCTCGAGAAACTGGGACCGACAACATATTCTGTAGTATTACACATCCAGCGTGCCTTTACTCAAACCCATAGATGGTTAACAGCCCTTTACAATTCACAGCATGATTTAGACCCGTTAGAGTACGGATAAAAAAACTGACAATGTCACCTGTCATTGTCACCTGACAATGACTTATTAATTCCAAACTTCACCAAGAAAGAAGCACTCACCATTCCATGTAATTGGTTAAAATGCGTGATTCACGCTTAAAGGGACTTACTCAGGTGTTTTTTGGCCAAAATAATCAATCCCTATTGAAACTTTGTGGAATGAAAGATGACCATTTATGTATTAAGTATCCTGTGAAAAATTGAGCCAATTTCTATGTGTATTTTCTGAGATATTTGTATCTCAAAATCGCTAAACAAAAGAAAACAAGAAGTATTTGAGCTGTTTACAAAGTTTGGACCTATTTTGTGAATTATCTGCTGAACCAAATGGGCAAATAATTATCATCTTGAATGGTCAATTTCGGTTTCACAAAATAGTTTCACCTAAGTAAGGCCCTTTAATGCTACTAAAGTCCACACTGAGATCCACACAATAGAAAGGAAATGCATGCCCTTGGCGAGTAAAATAAACTAGCTGTTGTCAAATCGGCAAATGCAACTCAGTTTGTATATGACAACTGAAGCTTCTGATATTTGGTTATTTTTGTAAATTTGTACTTTTATTAGTGGTAAAACTCAAATAAGAAAAATCCAGGGGTAAAAGTATTTGAAGAAAAATACATCATACTCCATACTTAGTTTTGAATTACTAGTTTAGCACCAGATACTAACTTAGATTTTGGAAAACTTGAAAAAAAATTGATTTTTAGCAGTTTTTAAAAGAATTACCCCCTGGATTTTCAAGCTTAAATTACTTATATCTTCTGAAATATGATCAGTATGGTGGCCGATCGTTGCCATTGACTTTTTTTTACTTTTTATTATGATAATGTAATTTTGTTATAATTTCATTTTCAGTTTCATTTTTATGTGATTTTGTTTTCAGTTTTATTTCAACTATTGTTTTCAATTTATTTTTTTTCCACTACATTTTTTATTTTAATTCATTTTATTATTATTTTGGAATTTTTTTTGGAAATTTTTTTGGAATTTTATTTTTTGGAAGTTTTTTCCTATTTTTTTTTTTTTTTTTGGAAGTTTTTGGAATTTTACAATTTCATCTACGTAAAATTATTCTCATGGCCGAACTTTTCCAAATCTTTGACTAATCTTCACGTATTGAATCATAAGTATATCTTTTTTGTATTTACTATACGTCTTTAACTTAAATTAGTATAATTACTACTTTTACTATGTTCAGCATATTTACTATCTAAAGTATCTATACCCATCTATACTATATACACTGTCTGTACTATCTTTACCATCTTAACCATCTATACCATCTTAACGATGTATACCATTTATACCATATAAACCATCTTTACTATCTACACTATCTTTACTATCTTAATTATCTATAATATCTATACTATAAATACTATTTTTTCTATCATTACTATCTATACCACCTTAACTATATTTACTATCTATACCATCTTTGCCACCTTCAATATCTATACATCATTAGTATCTACGCTAACTTTAGTTTCTTAATTATCTGTACTATCTATACTATCTATGTTAAAACTGTGCTGTACACAAGTTGTGTTAACTATCCTTATATGATAAATACTATCTTTACTATCTTAATTAACTATTTTTAAGTATCTATATTATCTTTATATACTGTCTGTACTCCTTTAACGTCATTGCAATCTTTAGTATGAATACTTTGACTATACTTGAGAATAAATTATAAAAGAGAGATACTAAAGATATATATATAATATACTGGAGCCGAAGGTTCATAAGATGTTGGAGATAAGATAGTATATATAGATTAAAATAAAGATAAAGGGGGTAATTATCCAGGGGGTAATTAATGATCCAGGGGGTAATTAAAGATAGTATATATAATTAAAGACATTCATGACAACAGAAAAGAACTTATCCATCAGAGAATTGGTTGCATAAGAAAATGTCGAACTTGCTCGCTAGACTGATGTTTTTGTTCTAAAATCATATCAACTTATGGAGAAATATAAAG
>JAYJMI010135315.1:0-10485 GCA_036873855.1 Sarsia tubulosa
ATGGCAGAAAATTCTCTATCATATAGGTTTTAAAAAAGGGGGAAAATAAAAACTTCAAAATTTCAGTGGCCACCCTACCACAATCATCAGACTAAACAGAATAGAATAGAAAGTGAATGAATGTATATACCTTTAAATGTACCCTTCCTTATTTTTTACAATGTGTGGCTATTAATTTACATCAGGTCAGCTGCTATGATAGCACAAGTAATGAATAAAAGTTGAATAAACTTAATAATCACGGTATTAGACATAACAAATTTTATTCCAATTTATTACAAGCAGAGCGTATTTTAAGAAAAAATATTGCACAGGTATTTGAAAGACTTTAGAAAAAGCTTAGTATACTTGAAAATCAAATATTTATTTGTACTTGTAGTATTCAGAGTGAAAAAATCAGAGAACACAAAACGTCGCCTCAAACTGTAAGAGTGTGTTTACGGAATTTTGAAACTTTGGTTCAAGTAATGCATTATGGGTAGTTTTCGCTCAGACAGAATCACAAAAATCGGACCATGACATCATCAAAACAAAAAAATTCTAAATGTCATAGCTTATCTCCGAAAGCAGCCTAAGGAGCTGTTCTAAGAAATAGCTGTTCTTAGCCCTTTCTGTCCTCGGAAAAAGAACCGTTCTAAGAATTTTTATAATAGACCTTTCCCGAATTTAATGCCCTAATGAATTATTTACGTGAGAACGAGGCGGGTGTGCTGACAAAACTTCCGAGGCAGGAAAATTACAATACAAAAGTAGCATTCTTGTCCCCAGAGCGTATTCTTTCACGAACGTATGTTATAATTCTGCGTCTGCTAAATGACGTGCCCAACGTGCCCTACGTGCCCTACTTGCCCTACGTACCTACGTGCCCTACGTGCCTGCGTGCCCTACGTGTCCACGTGCCCTACGTGTCCACGTGCCCTACGTTCCTGCGTGCCCTACGTGCCCACGTGCCTATTTTTTGACGTGCCCTACGTGCCTTACGTGCCCATTGTTTGACGTGCCCTACATGCCCAAATCTCGACGTGCCCATTTTTTTTGACGTGCTCTACGTGCCCAAATTTTGACGTGCCCAATTTTTATTTCAGGCTTGAAATAAATGGGAATGAGCTTAGGAATGAGCCTACACCAAAATCGAACTGAAAACCGGGTTTCATGCACAATGTGTGTAGGCAACAGTATGTACTTACTTTGTTTTTAATTACATTTATTACAACTTTTGACTTTTGAGGCCAATGAAATAAGGGGGTAAAAAACTTTGAATACTATAACTTTTAATAGTTTCTTTTACCTTCTAACTAGGTTTTAATTTCCTAAAAAAACATTTCTGAATAAAGTTAAAACCTAGGTTAAGACAAGTGAAAAGCGAGAAAAGGAATAAAAAACTGTGATATTAAATTATTTATTATCGAGTTCGGAAAGAAATGCAAGTCCAGCTTATTGTCCAAATCACCGGAAGTCAATACTAAACAAAGCTAATGTTTTAGAAAGATTATTTTGAGTAACAAATGCAGCTGAGTAATTAAATGTGCTTCCGATGTCTATCGCACATTTAAATTAATTTATTCCTGTTTGTTTAAATCTCGTTTACTTTGTCTGTTCCGGTCTCTGTTTTATTAGAAAACAAAAACGTTTAGAATCACCAGGAATCACATTTTTCTCATGTACATTTTGATGCATTTTTCATACATTTGAATGCATTTTTTTAAAAGAAAGTGTTTGAGGATTTTTTCTGCTAATACTACGAGAAAGAACAAAGAGTTTAAAAAACATTTTTAATTAGCTTATACAGAACTTATTTCTTTGCATTGTCATTTAATTCTTATCGCAACGCTTAGTGTTCTTATCTTGAGACATGGGAAAGAGGTTAAGTAATAAAAAATTTTCTATAAAATTATGGTCAAACAGAAGTTTTCCTCAAAGATATAAGATTTTTTTCAAGATTTTCAAGATTTGGGCACGTAGGGCACGTCAAAAAAAAATGGGCACGTCAAAATTTGGCACGTAGGGCACGTCAAAAAATGGGCACGTAAGGCACGTAGGACACGTCAAAAAATAGGCACGTAGGGCACGCAGGTACGTAGGGCACGTAGGCACGTAGGGCACGCAGGCACGCAGGCACGTAGGGCACGTAGGGCACGCAGGCAAGTAGGGCACGTAGGGCACGTTGGCACGTTGGGCACGTCATTTAGCAGACTCAATTTAATATAGTATTTATTTACTATACATTTATTAACGAATATAGATTCAAGAATGAGCTTTTTTTTATTTCAGTGAGTGAGTAAAGAAAGGAAAAATAAGAGATTTGACTTTATTAAAACATTTATTTTGATATTCGGAATAATATTGATTCGAACATTATTCAAAAAATAAATATTATTTTTTATATCCTCGTAATTATAAATTTAAATGTTATTCAATTTTAATGATTTCAAGTGGCACCCTTTTTTATTTTTTTCTCTACAATTTTTCAATGAACTATATCCAGAAGCTAAGAAAGTTATAAAACAAATCTAAGCTAGAACTCCTGCGCAAGATTTATGTATGTAGCTTCGTACAGAATATTTATACCATAATTTTGGTATGATCGGTTGAGGATCCTCCCAGTACCGGAAGGATCCAACTGCACTCTGATTGGTTAATTTTTATGTTGATATTTTAGTAACTAAAAGTCATATCAACAAATTTGCAACTGAAGAAAAAATTCTTAACGACAAATAAATTTATTTGTTATGTTGACGTTTTCTAATTTTGTTGCTATTTTCAAAAAATTTGAAATTTGAAACAATTCTAATTAAATTATTTAAATTTCTTGTTATTCAAGCGTTTCTATCATTTCAGTAAATTTGCTTTTCAATATAAAAATAAATTTCAGATTTATTTTTAAATTTCATTTCTTTTAGTAAAAGAGTTTTGTTTTCAGAAAATTTTAAAGTTTTTCTTATTTTATTCTCTAATGAAAATGGACACTTCAAAATTGGAAGAAATTGCACATAAAATAGCTGATAAAGGTAAAGAGGATGCATCTGTGCCCAGTACAACTCGTGTTCAACCCATGGGCTCTAAACGAATGGAAATGATTCTTGAACAGGAGACCTCAGAGGTAAGTTGTTTAAGCAACCAACAGAAATAGGTTTGAAAATTTCAATTGGAATATTTCATTATAGGAGACGGATTCATTAGATAGATACATAATATAATATAATAAAACTCACAAGTTTTAACAAAAGAACATATTTTTTTTTAGTTGTAAAATTGCCTTCTTTGTAGTTCTTAAGTTATGGGGACTTACTCAGGTGTTTTGGTCAAAATAATTTATCCCTACTGAAACTTTGCAAATGAAAGATGACAATGTCAGTAACATTAAACTAAATCAAGAAGCAAGTGAGATTTTTTGCAAAGTTTGAAATTTTTTTTTTTACTTTTGATCGGCTGATACTCATGAGCAAATATGTCATGATGATATGTATGATTGAGTGGTCTCACATTGTTCTTTGCAATACATTAAATTCAAAAGAGTTTCACCTGAGTATGCCCTTTTAAACGGCACACTCTATTAAAAAGACCGAGAAAAACCGGACCAAAATATTTTAAAGACCAGATATAATTTTGCCAACAGTGGCTTATCGAGATAAAATAAACACTTTTAGTTACTAAGAGGTAGGCTAAAGCCAACCGTTATTGCTAAACAAGAATAAATTCAAAGGTTAGTTAAAGTCAATGTTGTTCATTTCCACCCCTATATATACTTGATGATTTTTCGAAGACTTTTGAGTGGTTGTACTTCCATAATGCCTGGGGTGTTGTGGGTCTGTAAACGCCTAAGTTGTAATGGTAGTTTACGTTTTGCACTTGAGTGCTTGTTTGACAATCAAGATAAGCATTGGTCACATCAAAAATTACAAAAAAACACAAAAAACACTAAAACTTTATTACCAGACACAATCAAAATACATACACTATCCAGAAAAAATTCCACCTGAACAAATTATCAGGGTTCATCTTAAACATTGTTTTCCTAAACGAAAAACCTCATAATACCTTTATACGACAAAATCATGTTAACTGAAGTTATATTTAGGGTCGTTACTCCCTAAAGACAGAAGCCCCTCTACTTATGATAGAATGTCATCTGCAGATCATCAGTACAGCAGCCTTCGTCGGAATTTCGGTTGTACAATGACGAGTATGCTAAATCGCGTGCTATTTGTGCTACGTGTGCTTTCGTACCCTTGTGCTCTCGTGCCCTCGTGCTTCGCGTGCCATCGTGCCATCGGGCTTCGTGTGCTCTTGTGAGTAAATAAATTATTCCACCTAAGGTAGAATTTTTGTTGGTTAGAACTCTTACGGTTGTTACGGTAATTGTTACGGTATGTGAAGAATTTTCTTATAATACTCAAATATTTGCGAGCCAAAATAGAAGATCGCAATTCTTGTAGACAATAAAACAAACTTTTCATTTTGTTTTGTTCGTAATTTTCTGTCTAGTTTTGAAATCCATATTCTAGAAATATATAATAAAGGAATCGAAAGTTATTCAAAATGTAAAGTACTAAATTAATTTAGAGGGGAACTGAGTGCAAGGTAACAACTTTGTCTTAAAAGACAAGCTCCTTTGTAGAATTCTTAAAATGTTTTGTAAGCCCAGCTACTTTGTTATTGCTGAGAGGTTGTTGTGAATAATAATAATAAGTTCTACTCTTACATTTGATTGTTGACAAGCAACTGCTGTAAATCGATGTGTCACTCCAAATGCCAAATCGATGCTGCGATAACCGTCTGTTGATAACTCTTCAGCAGCTCAATATGTAGTAAATATGTCAACTCTTTACTAGTTGCCTGATGTTTGTTATACCGGTTGGTGTTATTGTTTGGGCAGCAATATCCGCAAAATTGGTGCTTGGCAGTGATTTGTTTTTCTGGCAAATTGTGAGTTCATGTTATGTAAATCGATTATACGTCTTGGTCTACCATCTTTCTTCGAAGGTGTTAATGGTGTTGAAATATGCGATACGATTGTCCAAACTCTTTTTACTATTTTTTTCCAGTGATGTGGAATTAGAAACGGTAAATGTCTTGCAATGTGATTCAGCTGATGTTATATTTGGAAACGGCGTAGATTTACTAAAAGTAAGAATCAGCTGATGTTATATTTGGAAACGGCGTAGATTTACTAAAAGTAAGAAGTAAGAAGAGGTAAGAACTTATCTAGTTTTTGCATGTTCTCTGGTAGAGCAGGAAACATGATACAGTCATACAGGTTGCCTAGCTCTAGCGGTAGATATATTCCTCAGCGGTTGTGTTGCTGTTGCTATGATCGACAGAATCGTATATACTATAGTTGCGATTCAGATTGTTGATTTGGGATTCCAGTGATTCACTTGACTACACCCAAGTCAATTCTAAATTTGCGGAATTGTTGGCGAGTTCTGTTGGAGTTTATATTAGGAAGTTTTGCGGTTGGTGGTTTTACAAATGATCTTTTCGCTGAGTCCTGTGTTGTAAACGCGTTTGCATTTGTGGTTTTTGGCTTGGCACTGTGTTGTAAACGTGTTTACATTTATGGTTTTTGCCTTCACACTTAGTTTAGTTCAGAATAATTGTTCGTTCGTTTGATTTTCAATAAAAGTTTTAGTATTTTGTTTAGCTTCATTTTCTGGAATACCTGGTTTCCTAATCGTGTTCATTTCATATTGAGTTCGACTAATTACTATTAGTTGCTAAGAGGTAGACTAAGGCCAACCGTTATTGCTAAACAAGAATAAATACAAAGGTCAACGTTGTTTTACTGGCTGTGCTCCAGTTATTAGAATCGGATTCACGATTTAAAGGTGGTGTGTTCAATTCCAACCTCTGGATTCCGTACTCTCAAAGTAGATTTATGTATAACTTTTAGACAAAAAATGAGAATGTTCTAACGGAATTCGGAGACGACCCTTTAAACTGCTCGGCAATTAGAGTTATTTCTGGCTAATAAATAAAAAATATTTTATAAATTCACGATTTTTTCTTTTTACTATGGTACTTTGTAATAAGTTATGTGCATAAGTTCCTTTAATGTTAAGAGAAGAATTTAATTTAGAACTTGTCTTATTTGTAATGTTGACGTTTTCGTTTCTGTTGCTACTTTCAACAAGTATGAAGTTTGAAACAAACCAAATTAAATTATTTAAATTTCTTAATATATTCAGACAGTTCATTTTTCATTCTATTTCAGCAAATTTATTTCCCAATAGAAGTAAAAGTTACCGATTTTTCATGAAAAATTAAGTTTCTTTTATATGTAAAATATATTTGTACGGTGTTTGAGAGATTTAACGATTTCGTTTTTACTGCTATAAAAATGAATACTTCAAAGTTTAAAGATGTAGCAAATAAAATAAATGATAACAGTAAAGAAGAAGGGTCTATTCCCAGCACAAGTCGCGTTCCAGCTATGGGCACTAAACGAATGGAAATGATTGTAGCAGAGGAGACAACAGGGGTATGATATTCAGTTACATATTAGAAGAAGTAACTAGGTTGAGGTATATTTCAGCGAAAAAGATATTTTAAAAGACTAAGATATGCTTCAACAGTTAAATTATTTTTGAAGGTGGCCAGAAACGACGCGTTTTAATATTTTTTTTTAGTTAGCCATAGTAGTTTTTAGGTGGATCAGAGGTACCATTTGACCCACTTTTGTTCCCTATTGTATAGCATCAACAACCAGTTTTTAAAAAGAAGTATCTTGATACAAATGACTATAAGAAAAGAACGATAGATATAGGTTTATCAACTTAAAGGATAACTATTATGGGCAAACGTTTATCTATGTTATTTTTTTCGTATATGGATTTTATTACCTATAACTTAAAAACTCTAAATTTATTTAGTTTTATAACTAAATTATTTATTTTATTTAGGATTTTAAAGTATAAATATCTTTCGCATTTGTGACGTTTTAGGCTTAATACAAAAACGTAGAATTGTATTGAATATGGTACATAAGTATTCAAAAATACAAAAATATATAAGTTAAGAAACTAAACGTTTAAAATAACGATATACGTCATTCACGGTCATTTATTTATTCTTTTCTTACCATAATTTGGATATTAATAAAAAGACATTATATGATGTTTTGTTGATTTTTTCTGACTACAGCGTTGTTACATGTGTTCATAATAACTTATTTGCTTGTATATAGAAACATGACTTTAAGAAATTTTACCAGCGAAAGTTCCCAGGATCGCGTGCCAAAATGCGTGCGCGTTTTTTACCCGATCTTTTTTTCGGTATAAAACCTATATGATAGAAGTTCTTAATTTGTCATCACAAGCTGACAAAAAGCAGATTGTAATTAATGTAAATAATATATATAATATTTCCGTTTCTTAAAAACACATTCCTTTCCCATTTCTATTGCGAATATCCTGCTGAATGCAATGTGATTTTTGACCAATCATCGAACCATGTAAATAATCGATTTTGATTTTCCAAACTCCGTTTTTTGTTGTTTTACATTAAAAAGAAAAATATATATATTTATTAACCACAAAGGATGGGTTGGGTGGGAATATATATATAACGTTTCATGTAGTATTAAGCAAATCGAGAAAGATTTATATGTGTATAATATTTTATACTCCCTTTTTCTAGCGCATGCACTAACTCAGACGCTATTTAGCGGAACCGTAAAGAATCTGCATTTATTCCTTATCTCCGAATCGGAATAAATTACGCGGGACTTGTCTGATTTTTCCGGGATTGTAAGTATAACTATTCACATAAATATTCGCACCTGTGACGTCGTCACGTTTTATATAAACAAACTGGACTACATGATAGATTTAAAGTTCCCCTTTGAATGGTGAAATCTTGCAATTAAGAAAAACAAAAACAATTGGGAGTAATGCAAGAATTTTAAGTTCGAATCCTACAGAGAGTTTTCATTATTCTAATTTTGTCTTTGTTTTGTATTTGCGTATACTGTGCATGTATAAATATATATTTATAAGGTTTCTTTTCTTATGTAAGGTTTAAGGTTTATGAAAGTTTTAAAGATCCTTAGTGATTTCTTATATTTTGTATTAATGAAGTTTCGAATAGTTGTAGCATTGAGCTTCAAATAGGTTGTAGTCACTATTATTAAGTATATAAACTATTAAGAAGCAGCCAACGATGCATTTCTTCAAAATAGGTGCTCCTTTTTCAAAGGAAGCTCAAAATCACGTATTTTATAGGAGGCTTTATTAACTGTTCTAGAACAGCTGATTTTCAAAGGAAGTTAAAATATAAAATATAGAACAGTTCTCTTTCATAGGTAGCAGAAATTCGCCAACAGTAACAGATATTGTTTCAAATCATAGAACGCCATGTATTTCAAAGGGGGTTGGTTTCGAAAACATCCTAGAACACATAGGATATCAAAGGAGCGGAAGTGCTTAGAACACCTATTTCTTAGAACACGTCTGTTGGCTGCTTTCAATTATTAAACTATCTGTAGAATCAATAATTTACGCTATTTGAAAAATTAAATTATTATTGATGAAAAATGAGATGTTTTCGTATCAGAGTTTTAGCAATATCAAACAATTCAGGTTGTGTCGGCAAAAACGACTAAAATTGCTTAAAGTTTGTTTCAATACTCAATACTATGTGCCGGTAATAATGATGGTAGCAGAGAAGTTATAATACTTTTGTTTTGTTTAGGTAATGAAGAGGTTTGATTTAACACAACAACAGATTGATGGTAAGTTGTACAAGCTATATAATGGAATTAGTGATATATCACTGCCTTCCCCCTTCCCTTCGTGCAGAAATCTGGTGAAGTTGGATTCGAGTTGTCATTGTCAAGTCATTGTCAAGTTGTTATTGTGAGTTGCCATTGTCAAGTCAAGTCAGAATGACTTGTCAAGTCATTCAAGTCAGTGTAGGCCGGGTAGCACAGTCGGTTAGAGAGCCGTGGTGCTGACATGTAGGTCGTGGGTTCGAACCCCACTTCGGTCAGAATTTCTGCATATCTTTCCATATAGAATATATTCTCGCTTCCTTATTTCCATTAAAAAAGTTTTACGATCTTTTCGAAGGGTTATCTCAGAGCTAAAGAACGTCTTTTTTGAATTCGAGCAAATCGTTTTATATTCAAGCGTTATGATTTTTGACCATATAAGACAGTTTCTTTAACTTGTTATAATGTGGAATTTTTTTGTAACTTAGACAAAATTCTAATCCCAATCCCATTCAGAATAATTTAAGACTCTGCTATATTTTAGCATTATCTTCTTTTCTTTTCTTTTTTTCATCCTTTACCCATCTGAAATTTGTTCTTTAAAGGTACATTACCGCGAAATTTTTCAATAGCCTAATAGATAGATCATACTGACTTTAGTAAAACCTGAAAGTATCTTTCCACAATTCCTTTTTGTTCTCTAGTTATGACTCCCGGGCGGATCGAGGGGTAGTCAACCTAGTCAAGATGATTACCCAAAAATTAGGAAAAAGGTCTTGTTATATAAAGAAAGCACTTCTCTGGACACTTCTTTGAGTAAACTAAACGGAAAAACATAAGAAAAAGTTTGACTACCTATAAAAAAATCGTAGATCCGCCGCTGGGCTCAACAAAATCCTATTTTACAACTGTAATTTAAAATTTTTCATTGTTCTTCTTAATTATAATTTATAAAGTATGCTCAAATATGCTCAAATGTAGGATTTGCGGATCGCATAACTTTTGAATGAAATTGAATTTTCCGATGGGGTTTTCAGTTCATGTCCTAAAATTAGCTGAGTTTTCATATAAAAGAATAAAAATATTCGCAGTAATGTACCTTTAATAAAACCTTGATAAAGTTCGTCTTAACGAAGTTAGGAACCTTGAAATCAAAAGTTGTGACTATGTGAAATAAGAGACTTGTGCCCAGTCTCCGTCAACCATTTTTGGTTTTTTAAATTTAAGTTGAAAAACATTAAGCATGTACGTTTGCTATAGCAGTTTTTGTAAAAAATCTATTTTAAATATTATGCCTGGAATAGACCTTTCCCGAGTTGCATAATTAGTGCGTCACATGACGTCATGCAAAATTTTAAACTTCGAAGTTTTTAAATATTGTTTTACGGGTAAAATGTGAAGAAGCCCTGAAAAAATTTTAATCGGAAATATTTTGTGGCTATTGTTTTATAAGCTTTTGAAATTTGAAGTTTTCATCAAAACGAGACTAGTAAGAGAAAACGAATTTAAAAAAAAAAGCAAAAACTTATTTAAAAGATGTTACAAAACGAGAAGTACTTAACTAATTAACTAATTTAAACGATGGCTCTGAGGGGTCACACTCTGAGCGGTCACACTTTTATCCTTTTTTTTATACTTCTAGAATCTTTCTAAACACTTCTAGATTTTTTCCAAACTTCTAGAATATTTTTAAACATATCTTGATTACATTTTGAAACTTCTAGAATCATTTTAAAACGTTTTTAGCTTTATTTTGAGACTTCGGAACCTTTTTA
>JAYJMI010135537.1:0-14582 GCA_036873855.1 Sarsia tubulosa
AATTGGTCAAATTTTTAATAGAATTGGCTGACCCACCTGTCAACTTTTTTCTGATTCTTAGGTGCATTTGCTCTTAAAGAGCCAATATCCGATGTAATGCATGTAATGCATCCGCTCAGTAAAAGTAAACAAATCAGACGCAATGCATTACATCGGATATTGGTTCTTTAATTGCATATCTATCGACATAAAATTTGACACTCACTACAGAGAATGGAAGTATAAAACATAGTTTAGCCACTAATATTAAAACACCTTATTCAAAAGAATAAAAAAAATCAATAAGCTTCTGAATTTAATAATTAGGAAAATCAAACGTACCTTGAGGATAAAAGAAGGCTGGTAACCAAATAGCACGTGGGTAAGGTAATATAGAAGGGTTAGCAAGCATTAGACATTCGATCCATCGTGTTATAAACGAAACTCGCTTCTTTAGATTCACAATCCAAGCTGATAAATTCTTGCATGATTTGAAAGAGCACATCTATAATTAAATTGTCGTAACAAGTGTCGTTACAATTGTCGTTATAATAACGGTATTTGACTGCACTATCAGAAAATAAAGAATGAGAAATAATGTTCACATAAAATGAGATTATCTATGCAATCAGGTTTTCTTCATTCTAAAAATCTACAATTTTTACTCACACTAGGGCTTTCAATTCTAGAACCTTCCTTTTGTAATCAACCGGAGATCAGAAGAATGCCAATACTGACCCTGATTTCCAAACTATGTTAAAAAAACCTTACCTTAAAGGAAGAAAGTAATGCTGAAGAAACTTTTGCGAAAGTTCGAACCAGCGAAAAAACTCAATTTCTTTCCGCATTACTTTCTTCCTTTAAAGGACATTCGGCTGCACTATGCTAAAGTTGTTAAAACTTGTTAAGAAAACCTTATAATTCGATAGTAAAGTACATAAATATTTATTACAAACCTTCCATAGGGTTGGAACTTTATTCTGTAGAAGTGATTGTGATACTTCTTCTAAACTCTTATTAATTAATATCTGACCATTGAGCGCCTCACATAACGATGTTAACGACTCATGAATGGTGGATAATAAATGGTTAAACCTTAGTCGTTCTTGTTCCAACGTGATGTAAACAGCATTTTCACGAAGCCCTACATGAGTGGTTATATCAAGTGGTGACGCTAAAAACAAAAACAATCATGTTCATTGGATAGAAAATTATATTAAATTCGTTCAAATATCTTTAAAGGAAGCCTGAAAATTTCTATGATAAATAATTAAAATTCACCATAGTTAAATCTATAATTATTTTAAATATTTCTCTCAACACTATTCTAGGGAGGCTTTTTCAGTTAAATAGGGGGATGTAAATTTATCTACTCCAAACGTTAAATAGGGGGAGGAGGTAAATTTACCTACTCCATCTAAAATACGTTTCACTGGCCTAAATGCCATATAACTTTGCATGATTACCAAAAATAATAATTGAAATTTTCCTAAAAGTTGCTGACGTCAAAACTCTTTTTATTCCAAGTTGGCAAAATCTTGAAAATTACTATATGTAAATATAATGAAGGTAAAAATGGTTTTAGTTATTGAAAAATGACTTCGAATGATATTAAATGTCTTAAAACAAATGAAACTATACTTTTACAAACTATAATGTATTTCCATGCTAACTTTGGCTAAATTAAGATTTAGAAAAAACACCACCATTTTTTTTGGCATTTTTTGATGCTACCTAGGTTCGACAACATGAAAAAAACAATAACTTCCCGTTATTGTGGTACCCTGAAACTTTGTACACTTATTTGTTAATAATAAATAATAAAAGTCACAAAACTTGAACAAATTTGGGCTTTTGGGAAAAAAGTTATTAAAAAAACCGGAGGGGTAGGTAGGGTTAAGGTTATATTGAGAATTGCTGGGTTGCTTTTATTTCGAAATGTCCGCCATTTTTGTTGTTTTGAATTTTACACGCATATTGTTAACTATATATCTTTTCTTTCACATGCAAGAATTTATCATGAATAAAATATTTAAATATAAATAAATTTAATCTCACTTACCAGATCCATCAGCAGCAATGGCGGATGTTTTCACTACAGACACATTCTTAGAGGGTCGACTCTTTGGTAACACAATATCAATTTGGCTTGGTATGATTCCAAGTATATCTTTAGCTTTGTTGATCGTAAGTTGGTTGCGGGAAGATGTAGTACTGAAAGTAAAAGAGAATTTTATAACATTTATATTGCAAAGCATGTGATGAAATCGAATAATAAAATATTATTGAGTAAATATTCGACGTTTTGTTATACCTATGTTAATTCTCAAAAGAGAATTTTCGAAATAATGACACAAAAACAAATAACTTAAGGGGAGATAACTTCGCGGAATTTATTTTCGCGGTTTAGCACCAAATTAGCGAAAATATCTTACCGCGAAAATTTCTTTCCTTAAGGTAATCAGATTGAGATATTAAAATAAAATGATGTATATAGCCTAAACTGAACCTTTTGACTTTATTCCCATGACACTTAAACGATTTTCCTTAAAATATGGCCGTGTTACTTTTGTTCACTCATAACCTACCTTTATGTGAAAAAAACGAATAATGAAAAAGCTGAATTTATAGGCTCCATTAGGCAAAACTCATTAACAAAAACCAATTTTTTTAAAAAGTAGGCTTTAAAAAGTGATCTTTTAATAACAAGTTTTTACAGCGTTACCTTTCAACGACGGAAGAATGGGGTTGCATTAACTTCAATTCATCTATCAACTGGAAACATTGCTCTCTATCACATTCATAGATTGCATTATCTGTCATACCAAAGATTTCTGCACAATCTTCTCCAGGGAGACTTTCGATCATTTTAACACAATCATAGTACGTAGAATCACTCTGCGGTGTAGTGTAGTGCTAAAAACGAAATGAACATTAGAAAATAACGCGGCATACTCTAATTACCGGGCCCAGACATTTGGGAAGGAGACTCCGCGAACTCAAGAAATCTAACCCATAGTGATCGAACCCTGAAAAAATCTTAACGTTTTAAAGACCAGATCAAAAATGAAAAATATACAATGAAAGGAATAAAATCAAAACTAGTTTACACTTACTTTTGTATTGAGATAAATAAAATCAGCTTCAATGACTCTTGGAGTATAAAACTTTTCTAGCATCGTTAGAAGACATCTTTGATCGTGTACATCAGTAACACGCCCACCATAGATAATTTCACCTGTTAACGATCGCAATGCATTCCATGGAATGTCACTATAGTTACTAATGACGTCACTTAATGTAAGTAATGCGACCTACAAATAACAAAAGTTCAAACTTTCTAAAAAATGTAATCTTATATATATTGAAATAAAAGTCTAATCTACTACTAGAGTCTATGGAACTTGAAAAGCCGTTTCGCCGTTTATTCCGTTTTATCTTTTTTTCTGATATTTTAAACGGCTTATCAAGTCTTACCAGGATTAAGATTTTTGAGTTAATCTACAATAATTATTAAAAGCTTACTTCTAGATCTGAGGTAATAAAATCATAAAATATGTTCCATCCAAGCGATCTGAACTTTCTTCTTTCTTGGAGGACAGCATGAAATAAACAAACGCTATACACAAGCTGTTTCCAATGCTGATGGATAGTAACATCTTCAAAGAAACTTTCACATACTAAACCACCAACAGAAGTAAAAGTATTTTGAAGGGAATTCTTTACACCAGGGGGTGGTTCAACTGTCACCTAGAATATAAGATTTGCTTGACATGGTGTGTGATTTATTATTATTAACTGGAACATTTATTGATATTCAAATCGCAATAGATCGGAAAAAATAACCAACAAAATTTATGAAGATTATGCAAATGTTGCAAAATAAATTAGAATCAAAAGTTTCTTAGTGTTTTTTTTTGTCTTCTTTTACAATAACTTCAACCACTATCGCAACCACTTCAACCACTATCGCAAATTCTCGAAATAAATAGAAAGATTGATTGCTGGACTCCAAGTAATTATTTCGGAAAATTTGGCTTGCTCGCCAGAAATAAGAATTTTCAGAAATATAGGAATACTGCCTCGCTTACCCATAACCAAAAATTTACGATCTGTAAGATTAGTGTCATTTTTTAAAACTTATTTTTAACTTGCGTAAAAACAAAATAAAATAGAAAAATCTAATAAAGGTGTCCTGAGATACAGAGGGAAATATATGTTTTTTCGCTAAAATTTTTCTCGCGTGCCCAAAACAAGAATATTTCGGATATATAGGAATATTGTCATTTTTTACCTCTTTAATGTTCTAACTTCATGCAAGAAACTAGAAACATTTAACGACTGGATCTTGAGATACGAGGCAAAATGTCTTTGGATCCAAACTTACACCGTTTACCCAGATTTTGGGAAAACAATAATTTTCGAGAAAAATCCGGCTCAAACAGTTTTTAGCCATTATATGGATGTCTACCATTATATAAAACAAATCAGACAAAACTAACGAGCAAATTCTGAGAAAATGTACGAACGAACGAACGAACGAACGTTTGACACAAAAATCTCCCAACAATCACATTATGCCCAAATTATCATAGTGTAATAAGAAATGAATAAAAAAATGTTTAGAGTAAGAATCACAGCACCCAAGAAGACGGTAAAGCAAGTTAACAGCAGCAAAATAAATTGCTACAACTTTTCTGACGTAACAAAAAATTATGAGTGTACCTTCATTGAAGCTTGTAAGATGGATACTGGTAGGTTGACATCAGGGCGAGAACTCAACCACAGACGAAATTGAGGATTAATAGATACCTCAGGATCGTTGATACTGAAATCAAAAAGAAAAAAAAAATGGAGATATAACGTAAAATACAGGGAGAAAGTTGCTCTTATTAAAGTAAGTATTTTAAAATAATTTATCTGATCCTTTAATCAAGTGGTAATTATTGTTTGTTGATTTTAGATGATTAAAATTTCTTACTCTCTCACGATTTCTTCAAGTTGTGGCATGAACGACAAAGCGAGATGACAATTCTGTAGAAATACCCAGTTCCCCTTCTGCATGTAAGCTTTCTTAATAGAGTCGACAGCCTTCGGTCCTTGAAACCTACCAAGTGACATCATATCTAGATGAAGGCTACTACCTCGTACTTCTTTAACAAAACGTACTAACTGTGATGATGGATCAGAACCTAGCGTAGAATAAATAAATATTTACTGCTTCAGAGGTGAAACCATTTTCGTGAAAACTTTATTGAAAGTTATATTTTAATTTATATATATTGTAGAGAGCAGTTGGAAGGCAAGAAAGCTGATAAAAAGGCTTCATACGATTCAGTAGATTAAAAGTAAAATAAGTCTAAACTTTCCGAAAAAAGCTCAATTGCTTCTTGTTTTCTTTTGTTCAGTGGATTTAAATTACAAATATCACATAAACTAAACAAATTGGCTCAAATTTTCACTGAGCATTACTGGAGTGAAAATCTTTCATTTTACAAATTTTCACTTTTCAAATTTTCAAACACAAGTGGGATCATCGCAAAACCTTAGACAACCAAAACAAATTGCCGATAAAAACGACTTCGTAGCGATTTAATAACAACTGTTTGAAAATGCGATAGCAGGATGGAAGTAGTTCTTACTGAATTGATACTAAAACTGATTTTTAAAAT
Organism: Sarsia tubulosa; assembly: GCA_036873855.1. Taxonomy (NCBI): domain Eukaryota; kingdom Metazoa; phylum Cnidaria; class Hydrozoa; order Anthoathecata; family Corynidae; genus Sarsia; species Sarsia tubulosa. The sequence continues at coordinate 5,652 of JAYJMI010135537.1, forward strand.
GTTCTATAAAACATAACAACCTATTTTTTTCTCTCTACATAGAATTAATTGGATAAGTGAAACATTGAAAACTGATACAAGTTCGCTCTCCTCACCTGGTGATAAAACAAACATAATAGGTGTACGACAATTAGAATCATTGTATATATCCTGTAAATCGAACCCTGATGGAGTGTTGTAAACTGTACCCATAATGTTACTGATAAACAATGATATCCCATGCGTGAAATGATCGGGGCGTAAAATCTTTAGTAATAGTAAACATTGGAAATCTGTAAGGGCGGTAAATCTGAAAGCGTCACTAGGCTGTTCTTCTAAAAAATCAATAAAAATCGAATATCATTAGTTTCTGAAGTTTTACTGAGAAAAAATATGGTTGTACATACAATAACGTAGGCACTAGGTATTTTGACAAAAAAGAAGCAACGTTGCCACGGTGCGCAAAGTTTGTACTCAGGCTATTTGTCCAAGGAAAGCTATGAACAAAATAATCTATAAATATAGTATTAACATGCTGTTACTTAAAATCTTGTACTGGAGAAATTTATTGGCTTTTCATATTATTGTGGGATTAAATTTTAATCCGAAAATTGTATATATTAGCTTACCAAAATTTTCTTCGTTTTTTAAAAACAACATTGGAGTCAGATCATCCATAAATTCATTCCACCATTTTTGATATTCCCTTATATGGTCTAATAAACCATGAAAGCATGACAAGCTATCTTGCAAGTGATTTAATTCTTTCCACTGTGTTTGCGATATGGATTTGATAGGTGAAGACTCAAGTTCAAGTTGAACTTTTAATAATGAACTTTTCACGTTGTGAAGAGACTGGATAGGAGGTTGTTCTAAAATGGAAAAGAAATATTTTATATCATTATTATTTTATATTATATTACCTTTATCATCATACAATTTTAAAAATATGTAATTTAATTTTTTTTTGCTAAGGTTCAAAATCTTAAACAGCTATTAAAAAGATTAAAAGACTTAGCAGAAACTGGAAGAAATTTTTTGGTTTTGCACGTTTTTCCCTTTTCCGCGAAACGATATTTTTGAGCTATTCGCGAAAGTATATCCTAGTATAGGGAAAATTGGAAAAATTAAATTTACCACTATTTTTTTTCACTAGGAAGCTAAGATTATGTAGTCGATTGCTGTTAGCGAAAGTTTATCCTCGTTAAAAATATAACGTTCTCCCAGAGAAAGTTTCTCTCATTAAAGTGATTCAAAGGAACATATAACATGCTTACCGCCAGAACTTAAAGTCGATTTTGATGTTTCCAATAACATTGAATATTCTTTTTTCGTTATCCCACCTTCGTTGATTAAAACATTCATGGCCAAATAAAATGATAAGAGGATTTGATGCTGCGCAAACAATGTATACGATACAACTTTATAAAATGTCTCCGTTACTAATTCCTTCATAATTTTCATACGTGATGTATTACTATTGTCATTTACGGTAAATAACAGACTTAGTTTACGTCTCGATATACCAGTTGATAAAGCAAACTTTTTAGCCTCGATAAGTCTACCCTAAAGTTTCAAAAATAAAAATTTGAAATTAGAAAAACATTATTTTGATAGAACTATATCATTAACAATAAATAATATGAAGATATTGCTATAAATAAACAAAGTAATCGAGACTTCGAACAGATATGGTTAAATATTCCCGATTAAATTGAAATACAAAGAACAATATTATAACAAACGATTTTTTGACTGCACAAAACAAAGCTTCATTATGTGACAAACTCTAATGCATAAATAACTCATCAACCATAATTTGCAAAATATTCAACACATCAAAACTAAATATGTAAAAATACATTTTTCCACTGATTTTTTTGTAAAACTGAAGAGACATTATTCACTGAAATATCACTTGAAAAAGGTCCAATCTCAACTTGGTTGAAAAAAGAAAGCGAACAAAAAACAACCACTAATACTGATAAAACAAAAAAGATTGACTGCTGGACTCCCGGTAATTGTTTTGTAAATGAATAAAAAAATCTAATGAACAAACCGAATTCGCCTCGCTTGCCCAAAAATAGAAATACAGGAATAGTATCATTTCTTAACCGCTTAAAATGTTCTAACTACATGGGAAAAAATAGAAATCTAATGAGCGGATCTTGAGATACAGGGCAAAATGTCTATTTTGGGCCCAAATTTGCCCCATTTTCCACGATTTCTGGCAAACAACTAATTTTCAATAAAATTCGGGTTCCATCACTTTTTAGCATTTATGGATGTCTAACATCATGCAAAAAATCAGAAAAAACTAATTAAGCATTTCTGAGAAATAAATGGACCAACGAACGAGCCTGAATTTAAAGGACTCCATCGGCAAAGCCGGGAGTCCAATAACCAATTGACCAACCAACTAAAAAAACACTTACTCTTGCACTACTTGGTCTACCGGTCTCATTAACTTCTACATCATTTGGTAAATCAATACATTTACAAAATAAATCTAAAAACCAAGCTAAAGAAAACTGGTACATGGAATCCACTAGTGGTAAGTCAGATGCAATGAAGTACAACAACACTCCTCGCTCTGCTAAGGGCAGATAAATTTGACGTTTCAAATTCAACTGTTCTTGTGTTTCTTCAGCTTCTTTAACACGAACTTTAATTTCTTCAGCCACTGTTTTACTTTTGTCTAATGTCTCAATCAATTTTTCATCATCTAAGATATTTCCTTTAGACTGGTGAAGTAATGTTAATGATAAATCTTCAAGGCTAGTTAAACGTAATTGTTCGTCAACAAGAATCTAAAGAAGTAATGAGTTAATTGAATATTTGATCTTAAGCGTAATTAAAGGAAAGATCCTTTTATGTTTTAGTGAAAGAGAAAAAAAGCTGCTCACAAAGAAGAGAAAAATTCAGTTTGCCCAGTTTTATATTTCTTCTTAGTTTTGATTTAAATAAGTACTTATAACTTTTAAAATGCGCCTTAACAATAATTCAGAAGTACAAATGAAAAGTCAACATCATTAGATCTTATGCATCTTCTAAACTTAAGTCAGATTCTCAAATAACTGTCTTTACCTCTAGAATATCATTTCTTTGTTTTTCTAACTCAGGATTTTCTTGCTGTACGACTTTTGACAAGACTTGATCAGTCAATCCTTCTTTGGTGATAATAAAGTTCACTACAGCTACTTTGATACATAACTCAGGTAAAAGTTGAGGGTTTTTATCATTACTTAAAATATATAATCGAAAATTTGTATTGTATTGTATTTCAGTTTCACCAATTGTTAGTATGTGTTGATTACCACGTTTTATTAGTTGTTTTGTAAGAATTGGATCGAGAGCTGGGTCGAGTTGTTCACTTGCATTCTAAAATAAGTGAACAATAGAATAACTTATAATTGCAATGAAAATAGGTGTTACACATATCGTCAAAAAAACAAGTAAAAGAATTGTGAATATTTTAGCAAATACCCTCACATAATATAGCAATTTTAAATAGAAAGGATGTCCTCTTTTGTGTATATAGTTATAAATCCAATCTCCTTAGAGATTTAAACCTCAATTATTTAAAAGTTTACCTGAATTATAACCACTTCACCTAAGCGAATTGAATTCTCTAGAATATTCATCATACCACTGTCACTTGCTTTAATCACTTTGATGACATTCTCCTTCTCCTTCCCTTTAATCCATTTTGCTGCTTGGTATTGTGGGTCAATAATAAACGGCCATTGGTGCGTATTTTCAATGATCAAAGCATTCTGGGTAGAATGGTTATCATGAGGTAGCCCACAGTTCATCCAGTTTTGGACTTGCACGTGTTCGGTCATCGATGCAACAAAATCAAAATCCTGGTGAACTTTGATGTTATTTTTAATCAGCATTTCTTTAATAGAGTCCAGGAAGGTTATTCGGTAGGACGGTATAAATGCACCCAGGTAAGAGATAGCTGATGCTGAAATAATCGATTGTGAAAGTAGATATTCAGATTCTTCTGTTAAACTTTGAACGCCAACTGACCAACGATCCTAAATAATATATAAAACAAATAAATGTTATAGAAACTTTGATGCTCCCTATGCAAACGTACGTTTAATATACCTATAAGTAAAAGTTAACTAGTGCTAATACAGAATCCATAAATATGCATTCCACAAAAAAAAGGCAACTGAAAGGTTAACTTGAAATATCGATATAATTTGCCTTGTAATTGGATTGTTTGAGTGCAACCCCATCTTATGAAAACGTGGGAAATTAGGAAAATTTTTCCGTTTCCTGTATTTAGTCATATTTTGACCATTTTTTAAAAAAAAACCTGATAGAAGAACTACTATTCAACGCAAATTAATGTACTAAGATGATAAAATCATACCTTTTCCGATGTTAAAGCTTTAATAAGAGAAGCAGCACGTTCTAAACGAACCACCGTCAATTGTTTCGTTGCCTTTAATTCTTCTAGTTGTTTAACACTATCAAAATATCGATCTTCTAAGCTTTTTAATTGCTCCTCTACTTTACGTAATGACTGCTGCTTTGTGAGTAACTTTGCTCGAGCTTCTTTTAAAGCAATTTTAGCTTCCTTACATTTTTCTTGCTTAGGTTTAACTAGCCTATGTACTCTGGTATAATTTTCTAATGCAATTACCCAAGAACACATACTTTTACAGGCTACCGATATTTTACCAATAGCAAGCGGGTTGAATTCACCTTGCTTTGTATATTTCTTCACACGTAAATAAATTTTATCTTCAACATTTTGGTGGTCATAATTAATTAGTCGCTTTAAGAATCCAGCTTCTCCTAATAATTGTTTAGCGGTTGGCCAATCAGGCTTTTCATTTAAACACACACAAACAGCTGATAACACTGTCATTACCATTGTGGGAGGGTTGGCGTAAGAACGGATTTCACCAATGTCGTATTTATCTAAGAGGGAAAAAACAATGACATAACTACTATGAAACCAAATTGATTAAATGGGAAGGGAAGTTTTGTTTAATAACGTTTTACTTGTGGTTTTTGCTTGTTTACATACGCTGGGTACTGATATAGATGGATGAGAGAATAAGTAAAATACATCATACACCTACCTACCATACATCATGTACTAGAACTTATTTTATATGGGACCTTTTCCACACAAAAAAAATTGTCATTTTGTCATCAATCTTTTTACATCGTGTACACAAATCCCAATGATTTCTCTAGTGATTATACAGACTTGTTTATATCAGAAAAAAATAAAAGGTTGATCAAACAATCATTTTTATAATTTATTTTTCTTAAAATAAATTTTTCTGACAATAGACTAAATTTAAATATAAAATATCTGTTGTTAGCCAGATTGAAATAAAAAAAAGAACCCACTTAAAGAATCTAGAGCAGCAGTAGCAACCTCTAATTGAGGTAGTGCATTATCTAAATCATGCTGTGCATCCGTTGCAATGGCTTCCACTTTCTTCGTCTCTGTATCTGTTATTTCTTCTTCATGTTTAACCACCGAACGAACTTTATTCACTTTTTCACGATCGGCCGAGATTTCTAACAGCAACTTTTCTGTGTCCTATCATAAATCATGAATACAAATAGAAAACAGTAACATATGTGTGAAAAGTATTTTTTAAAAACAGCTCGATAATTTCTAGCCTACGATATAGACAATTGTGGAAAAACTTGTTTTTCTAGGGTCTATGAACATTTGCACAATAGTCATTTCTAAGCCATTTCAGAATTTACGAAACGCATGCGCAAAACCTTTCTTATTATCAAAACAAAAATTCACGGTAAAAGGTACTTGTTCTAAGTCTTTTTCTCAGATAGCTTTTCCTGCGAATGTGCATAGACCAAGCTTTAGCGTGGTCTATATTCGAGGCTATAAAATTATATATCTGGAACAAAATCTCTCTCTATTAGTGCTCTTGTTAAACGATGTTAACAATATTCAATAAGGTTGATTTATATTAACATCACTCCGAAGAGTTTTTTTACCTTTCTTTATCAAAAGTAAGATATAAAATTTTGCCGGAAAAAACAACAAATCTAATAATAAGTTTACTTACTGTTGTTTTTTGTTCCAACTTTGGTCCCATTTCTAATAATTCAATTTTCATTTTACCAACTAAATGATTAGTTTCTTCTAGTTTCCCTAAGCCTGATAGTAACCTTTCTTGCTTGTATTTAGAATCTGTCACCTTCTTTTTGTAAACATGAATAAATAAAAAAACAAAATCTAAAAACGATTTTGGTGTCACGTGATAACAACGTTGATGTTCAACATAAAACTGCTGACACATGCTATCGATGAACTCATGAGAATAAACTAAAGCTTTCACCACTTGTGCTTGCATTATAGTTTCAAATGATAAATCATCCATTAGAAATCTATCAGATACTGTCTCCAAAGCATCTGTCGGCCATTTTGCATACCAATTCACAGTGCTGTTGTTAACTAACGAAGGATAGAGTTGACATCGCTGATGAAATAAGGTACCTGATGGACTAGTGGCAAATATCACGTGCAAATACTTTCGAACACGTGACTCAAAGAACTGATAAATATCATCTGCAGTGTCGGGTACTGATTGACTTGTGGCTTCTGACTTTAGTTTGACGACTATACCTTCTTTTTCATCGGGATCGATAAACATGGAAAGATCTGTTGCATTTAAAATGTTACAAACCAATTCAAGAAAGGATTCCTACGTAATAAAATAGTTTGAACTCATCACTGTACGGTAAATTATAAAACCCCTACATCATCAGTACTTTTTTTTTCTTCCTTAAGTATATAATTGTACATAAAATAGAATTAAACAGTTGAATCAATCATGGAAAATCTGTATAATGTTGTTTTAACATAACAATATTTGAGGTTTGATTTTGAAACTAACTAATTATTACCTTGACAATATTTCTATCATCCACAAAGAATACCATTCTTTCCCCTTTCAAACCAGCTTTCAATATGACTTTCTTTAAATCATCTGTAAAATCATTTAGTGTGTATGTCTTTGAATAAGCAGGCTGTATGAATTCACAGAACGTTAAGAACGATGCTAACTGTATGGCAGTCTTCTTTCCAGTACCACCGATCCCTAACAATAACATGTGACCATTTGATTGACGTAACACGCGAGCAGCTGCAACCACGTGTTGACACATCGTGGGAAAGAACACCAGTTTATCAGGGATGTTTAAACTCGTTAACTTGCATCGATCATGGTAGTCCTGGATGGAAAAGCACATGTTTTAGCAAGAACGTACTCCCCTCCGCATAGTTTGTATATGGAAAGTTCGAAAGGCAAAAACGACTACCGTGTTTTTAGAACTCATAATTAATTACCAATTTTTCACATAAAAGCGGCTCTGTGAAGCAGAGTGCAATAAGGCAAACGAAATTTGGTAAACAAATTCTCAATGTTTCTCAATATCGATCGATATGAGCATAGCACGGCACCTGGTGGATTTACATGAATTATTGATAAACGAAAGCCCACTCTAACAGACAGCATGATGGATTAAAATTTATACTCAAAGATAAAATAGTTGACATAATGCATTTTTAGGCTTGCCAGATTTGCTGTATTTCTTAAAGCCCTTTTGACAAACCAATAAAAATAACAGTAAATTATAAGGTCAACAGACCTCTAAAACTTGCTGCAGTTTCTTTCCACCATGTAAAGATTGATAAACTCTTTTTTGTCTTGGTACATTGGCTTCAAAGAAATCACCGAAAGCTACTTGGTGATTATTTAAATCAGTGCGACTCCATTTGATTTTTAAATACTCATGCATTTTGTCGAGGGTGATATCAAAAAAAATATTGCGGTCTTGCTCGGAAACCAACTGATCTAAGAATACACGTGATATTTCATGCACTGTTAACTCTATGAATCGATCACTTGTTCGTATAACTGTTGGGTGGGCTTGTAATAGACCACATATAACCTAAATAAATAAAAAAAATATCATGCTAAACTATGCTTTTTACAAAAATAATTGCTATTAGGTGCGTAGAAAGATGCATGCTCAATACTAAACTATAAAAATCTTTTTACATGGGCATAAAAAACACAGAAATTGTTAGCCTGCATAAAAACTTATAAGGCAAAGTAAACTAGAAAACCTTTTTTTCGTGTCTGTGGGTAAGGCTTAGAAATTAAACAAATTAAAAGGTTTCAAATGTTCAAACTTTTTAGACAGTACCTAAAACTAACTAAACTCGAAGGTAAATTCGAAAATTAATTTGCTTTATAGCACCCTCCACAACCTACCTTTGAAACATCTCTTAAATTAAACAAGTAATGACTTTTGAATGGCGTGGTTTTTAACTGGGAGCATATCTTGTGGTACACCCCAAGAACGGTTGAAACAACATCAGAACGAATCATACAGACTTCCTTTGTGAACTCTTTAGGATCTATACCTCGTTTGAGTTGAGTGTAAAATATATGATGTAATGCTTGCGACGAAGATTGAGGGAGTGATAACGTACTGAAAAAAATAGATTAAGGTAATTAGTTCCAACTAAAACGTCATTTTTTTCAGACGTCATCAAAAATGGAGCTTCTTTAAATAAAATCATTATTTAATTCACTCTAATTGAGATTTATAACTACTATGCAAGTTTTTGCTGTCACGCATTTACCATTCAGAATTTAGGGTGTAGGTAATATTTGCTACCCTCTTCCTCGATGTAAAATTTGCACCTAAAAAAACCCCTAAAATAACATTGCGAAACAAAGTTTTAAAAGATTAGTTTTTCTTTGTCGAAGCATTCCAATGTTAGTCACTTGTGTCTTTGTCCCTATTCAAACAAATTGTGTATTTTTTACAAAAGGCATTTGTAACTGTATAATTTATACCAGAATTTTCGCAACAGTCTTTCGTTTTGATTTTGTTTACCATGTTGCTGTTGACTACAAGCCGTAATTAGCG
>JAYJMI010135538.1:0-10482 GCA_036873855.1 Sarsia tubulosa
GCAAGGCAACATTTAGAAGTAAATTGAGCAATATATGCCTTATATTTAAAGAGAAACAGAGGATCAAAAATTTTGGTGCTGTTAAATTTTTGTTTTATAAACATTTTTTTCATAAAATCTAACTACAGACATTGGTTTTAACAATTAAATCTTATAAAAGAAGTCATAAAATTTAAAATAGAGAGTTAGTTATCATGTTCCTCCTGTTCTATTAAAGCTCTTTGCTATCACACTTGCAGGTTTATAAACCATATTTGTAACCAGTATATTTGATAATATAAATTAAACATAATTTACAAAAGTTATTGTTCGGTTTGCTATTACCATTCTTTATCATTGATCATTTAACTAAGGGGGGTATTACCCATGTTTCTTATGCAGCTTTAGTATAATTTAACATTATTTTTGTTAGAAATTATTGAAAATTGTGGATTAAATCAAATGATGCTTCTTTTTCTTCTTCATTTACAATAGATTTATCCATGGAAAGTAACTTCTCGTTGAAACCATTTTCTTTTAGAACCTTTTGAAGGCTAATATATGTATCAAATATATATTTACAGGACGATATTTCAGATATACGCTTTCCTATTGTTTTAGATTTGTAGGATGGTTTGAATGTTTGTTAATGTATATGGGGTCATTGTTGGGTTTACGGTATGGTCTAAAAGTCATGTCCCTCAGATTAAATTGAGTGTCGAAATAATCAACGATATGAACATTTGTTTGTACTGTTAAATTAAAGTTGCATTCTTTAACAATGATACTATTGCTGTCGATTTGGTGACCAGCCATGTACCTTAGTATTCCTAGACCATCGTCTCTATGAAAGTAATCATGCAAGAAAGTCAAATTCTTCTATTTCATGATAAAGAACAGTGGTCTGAAGATGATGACTTTGATGTACCAATGGGTTGTTTTGATGATGCGGAAGTGTGTCAACTAGTTGGTTCGTTCATACTTTCAAAACTAAATTTATTGATAAACCAAAATAAGCTAGGGCTGTATAGAGACGATGGTCTAGAAATATTAACAGAATAACGACAGCAAAATCGACAGCAAAATAAAATAAATACTATCATTGTTTAAAGAATGCAACCTTAACATAACAGTACAAACTGAAGAAAAGTTTTCCGAAAAATAATAATCTATACAAAAATTTTAACAATAGCTATAGCTTAATATCAGGAAACAAATTGTTAACTAACTACATACGACTAATATTACGCTCTACCCATTGAGAACTTTTGCTTAGTCAAAATTTTAACTTCGCTTATCATTAGAGAAAAATAGAGATTCGGAAAAAAGATAATAAGGAAGAAGAGACAAAAGCTAGAGAATTTTTTGATAAATAAGAAGATTTCTTCCAAAAAAACCTGGCAGCAAGAACCAGAAATTGAAATTATCGCAGAGAAAAAAAGTCGAAGATAAAGAAAACTCCCAAATTCCTCTAGATTTTTGGAAAGTAGACAACACTTCATCATGACAGACTTAGATATACCAACGAATAATGTAAAAAGTGGAACACTAAACGTAATGGCTATGGTCAAAATAAGTATCTTAGAAAACCCTATCAAGGAAGACAAAACCGTCGCTATGATAGAAGCAACTACAATAGTAATAAAAACAACTATGATAACACTCATCAACACATAAACAACAATGGTAACACGAATACATACAGTAATAACCCATACAACAATAATAACAATGCACAACAACCAGTTATAAGAAACAACAACAATTAAAGGCGCGAAATTAAAAAAAAAACAAGTAAATTCTTATGGAAGGAATTGTTAAGAGATCTAGAAACGTTAAACGATTCTAGAATAGTTATTCCTGGGAGGCAAGAACAAGGACGTTCATCTTCTTTTGTAGAAAAATATAGAGAGTCAATCATGACAAATCCAAAAAAGTATATAGAAAATATTTTTTTATTTTTATTATTTAACATTCGTACTCTTCAATGTTTTTGTTATATTTTTTGTTTTTTGTTATATACCCGTTTATAAACGGGCCAACTATTCTTTTCTACATTTTAACATGTTGCTTTATGTTTTCATTCTTATTATTTAACATTCGTATTCTTCAATGTTCTTGTTATATTTTTTTTTGCTTATAACTTCCGACAAACTTAGAAACAATATAAATTTAATTAAGGTAAATATTATTGCCATTGTCTCTTTGTTCCCATTCAATTTCGAATTTACAAGCATTTTTTGTTTTTTAAAAGAAAACAAACACTTTTTTGTTGTGATTAATAAAAATAAATATAAAAATAAATATAAAAATAAAATACGAAACCGTATTACAACGAGGAGCCGACGCAAATACTTCCTCCTACAGTTATGAAGTATTTATTTAAGGCTTTCGATTTTGTCACTGCGCTCAATTCAATTTGAAAAATTCAGGCAGAGAAGTCAGCGAGAAAAGAGAAGAAGGTTGAAATATGAAGCAAGCATGAAAATCTAGAAGCATGAAAAACAGATAAATCACAGAAATAATAAAGCATAGGAAACAATAGAAAAACAGTAAACAGAAAGAAAAAAAAAAAATTGTTCAAGAAAAATGTTCCGGAAAATGTTCCGGAAATATTCCGGAAAATTGTTCCGGAAAACTGTTCCGGAAATTGTTCGATTCCGTGTTCCGTGTACGAGAAGAACAAAAAAAAACCGTCTAAACCAATAACTCATCGACTAAAAGTCGCTGACTTAACTGGGACTTTAGACAACTAAATAAACTGCGTTTCAGTTTGAGATTATGGTCATTGTGTTTAGTCATGTCTATCCATGACTTGTGATAAATCAACACTCTGCTAATATAACATTTATGATACAGGCGGTTTTACACTAGAAATACTAGTACTTGATCTTTAATTGAAAAGTCTTTCCCGTTGATATCTATCTATGATAATCTGACATCACATTTCGTTATTTCATTTAATTTTTTTTGGATGAGTTTGCTTTTATTTTAAAATATACAAAATCAAAAAATTATAAAATCAAAAAATTATAAAAGCTAAAGCATTTTGATCAAATAGGTGGGTTTAAAATGGGTTAGAAAATTGTTGAGCCATTTGTAAATGGGCCTGTCTGCTTTTGATTGAAAAATGGGTCGACTCGATTTTAAATCTGTTAGTCCAGATAATAAACGGGATGGCCCGCATTTGAAAGTGGGTCGAATGTTTATTGTTATAATCTATGCTCAAATATAAAATCTCAGGTCTCATAAATTTTGAACGAGATTGAATGTTTTTTTCACTCCCTATCCTAAAAAAAATGATTTTTCATATAAACAAATAAAACAAACATTGGTAACGTACTGAATGTACCTTTAACATTTAAAGACCTTCAGTAAATACAAGCAAATTCTATTGTAGCTACAAAAGATCATGAGATTCTTTCAAAATCATACGGTCATTATTTTACAAGTATCTTTTAAAATACTTGCTCGTCGTAAATGACTAAATCCGAAATAAAAATTGAAAAAATTACCCTTTTTTTTAATTAATTCCGTTAGCCAAGCAAAATCGGTTCCTACGAGGCCTCTCCGACTCTCCGTCTTCTTCACCGACATCAAAAATAAAAGAGATTTATTTAAAATAAAAGTTCCAAAACACTGTTTGATTAACCCAATTAGTCCTGAGCATTTTAGGCTCCGTAAACCTATTTTTTTCACCTATTTTTTTCAGAAAATATAAATACTATATGGCCAAGAAAATTTGTAAACATATAGTGCTAAGATCAATAAAAAAAATCAGTATTATTGCGATGAAGTCATAGGTTTTGAAAAATTTTGCATATTTTTTTTAAAAACGTCATTTGACATCAGAAAATAGTATAAATTTAAAAAATGACCTCATTAAAAAATGTCACATGACTTAAAACAATATTTTTTGAAACAAAACAATCCTAATAACAAACTGTGAAAATTGGTGTGAAGATTGGTTCAGTCTTAAAAAAGTTACAGTTGATTGATTTTTTTGATTTTCAATGGAGAAAATGCTGTTTTTGATACGGTGCCTTGACGAAATACCGAGTATCAGAAAATTTAATTGTTCAGAAAATACATGTAATATATACATAATAATAGTCAGAAAATATCAGGGATGTAGCAGACTTACTTTTCTAGTTATATTACACAATATAATAGGGGGGGGTGGGTCGAATCGAAATAGGGCTGAAATTAAACGCCTCAAATTTAATATAAAAAAACTCTAAGTGGAGAGCCCATCCCGGCATGAAATTCTCTCATATAATCAACCCTAAGTAAAACTATAGAATCAAAGAAAATTATAACATTCATTAACACAATCTTAACAACCCCGACATATTCCCAATGAGTGTTTTTGTAAGGTTCAATAGTTGTATACATATAATTGTCAAGTTTAACATTTGTTTTTGTTTCTCGATGATTTAACTGAATATGATTTTAAAACACAATTATTTTCGACTTCTTGAGAATAAAGTATTTGCCCAGGAATAAATTGCGATGCTTGGTCATTAGAAACGCTTTCAAAAGAATTTATTTATTTATTTTTCATAATCGAATTCTAATTTTGATACTTCTGCTTTAGCAGATTCTTGCATTTAACAGTTTATCACGTTTTATTTCAATTTTTAATTTTTCGCTTGGCTTGTAAAGAAACTTTCGGCGGTTTTTTACGTTCTAATATAGCGGGATAAGATGCACTCCCGATTGTTGTTTTTGACTGATCCAGCCCGCGACGAATGGACTTAAGCAAGATTTCTTTCGCGGACAGTACCATTTGCAAAGAATTTTTGAGGAAAGTTGGGTTTTGTTTTACTGATGAGAAGAATGAGGTTTTTTAGAAATATGAAATGAACTAACGTATTGCTTGTAGCAGAGACTTTATTGGAAAATGTTTCATATGTAGCATATATATCAAAAGAACTTGAAATTGACTTATTTTTATTAATAATTGGAAATTCTTGTTGAATAAAATAGTCAGAAAATAATTGTCTCTCATATGGAACTATTTCGATTAACAATTGGTTAAGTTTATTTTAGACTTTGTATGCATTAAAATTCCATTAATGTCACCATTTTTAATCAAAGTGGTAGTTATTTTATTAATGTTAGAGTATTCTTTTTAAAAATGGTTTACGAAATACGTTTTTCCTTTAATAGTATGTCGCCATTAGATATAAGCAAATTACTAGATTAAGCATTTTGATTTTTAAAACTATCTTCAAGACTATCTTGATGAGTGTCGCGCATTTCCAAATGTAATATTATTTGAAGAGATTATTAGATCTATTAGGTAAAGAGTAGTATAAATCTCTATAAACTTTTCTTTTGTATGCATTGACTGATGAACGTTTAAATAACACTAAATATGACAAAACTTGGGCAACGCAAAAGAAAACACTAGCCGACATGGTAAAATAATTTTTAGATTATGATATAATTTGTTACAGCATCAAAACAGCAGCAGAGTGTATTTGCTGGCTGCAATACTAGCAGACTTTAAATGCAGACATCATAGCTCATTGTCTTTTTAAACAGGATAAACTTTGTGTTTAGAACTAAAAATAAACAGAAATTTGTTCGTAAATAAATTGAATTTTGACAAAAGGCAAGACCTTCATAAAACACTTCCAAAGAACAAAGATAAAATATAAATTAAATAACCAATTAACTATTTTGTAACTTCATTAGTCGGTTTGGCTGGCAGAAAGTACTTAGCTTTTAAATCTGGCCTAATTTTAAGATAGTTTTTTATTATCATACAAATACACACCTTGTCTGTACAATGAATTATCACGAAGAGAAAGAAAAAACGACAAAAAGGGACCTTAGTAACTACATGATACGGACCAGGGTTTAAATAGCATTAAATTACCTTTTAGTGTTTAAACTTTAATACTCGAAATATCTTGCGATTCAAATTTAACCAGACTGATCGCATTAACTAGACTGATCACATATGAAACTTTATAAGTATTGATTTCGAGATATAAAATTGTAGAATACTCTTCAAATTGTAACATGGTAAATATCTCTGAGAGAAGTTGATAAAAATATTGTTCTTAAATTTCTCCGTAAGGAAGAAATACAGTGAAACAAGCTTGTATTTTATTTTCAGATAAGATAAATGTTTTTGAAATAATGTTTAATAAAAGCCAATAAAACTTTTTTTAAATTATTAAAAATAAAATTACAAAAGGATAAATTATCATTACATTATCATTATCATTACTACATTCAACAAACTAAGCAGAAACAGGGGATATTCCCTAGAGCTCCAAGGCTACGTTTAAGTGCGCTAACTTTTTTGCTTGATATTATTTAAAGGAGTAGAATATTTTTAAAGTATAGAACCTCTAAAATGGAACCAGTGTACATGTAGTAATATACGTTCTCAACGGATATGGTAATTTTATATAGAGCAAAAT
Source organism: Sarsia tubulosa (assembly GCA_036873855.1). Classification (NCBI taxonomy): domain Eukaryota; kingdom Metazoa; phylum Cnidaria; class Hydrozoa; order Anthoathecata; family Corynidae; genus Sarsia; species Sarsia tubulosa. The sequence continues at coordinate 6,420 of JAYJMI010135538.1, forward strand.
CAAGATCTGATTTTTATACTCAGGTCTAACCAATATGCTCGAAAACTCTTTACTTTGCAATAATATTATATCAACCAAATTCAAATATTTGATGACGTCATCGAATAATTTTTCGTAAATTTTGAGGTTTCCTGCATACTTGTTTTCCTTTATCGATTTTTATACCTCTATAATAACAATTTAGCTAGTAAAAACAATTTCGATTTTAATTAACTTTGTCTTAAATTTAAAAACCTGACCCTATTAGGCCTAGGCTATTTGGGACTCTGAAGACCTTACTTGATTTACGTTGATGCTATAATAATAAGACTTCGTCCATACATAACCTATTGGTAAAGGAACATTTTTATCAAAAAATGACATGAATCGCTAATTTTTTCAATTTTTCTGCAAATTTCTCAAAAAACAATGTACGAAAGAAAATCAAAAATCTCAAGTTATATAAAACCTTTTTAAGTTCTGTTTAAAGTTTTTGGGAGCTAAATAGTTGTAGATTAACATTTTCCGTTTTTGTTCATAATTTTACTTTCAAATCGGTATAATTTGAAACAAATTGATAACGTCATTATGTGATCTCACAAAATAGTGACGTCATCAAAAATTTGTAGATAAAAGTAATAAATGTAATTGACAGTTGTACAAAGTTTAAAACTGTATCTAAAACGGTTTCAAAAGTTATATATATTACCATTTTCTGAAATTTACATTGATTTTATGGATGGCTTATAAATTAAGAAGACAAACCGATATGTTCTAGAAGCTTTTCGAAATTGTGGCTAATAGATAGTTATGAATTGTCAAGAATATAATTAGCACAAAAAAAGTTAGTAGAAAAAGTTTGAGTCCTAGGCCTAAAAGTGTTAAGTGCGTCTAGCATTAAATTATGTGACATAAGTTTTTAGATAAATAAAGTGACATAAAAACAGGATTTAAATCATTCACGCTTAAAGACTTCAGCCGCAAGGGGTTGTAAATACCTTTAGAAATTAGAAACTTCGTTACTAAACTAAAAAGAAGTAATTCATAATTTGTATCATATAATTCGTCACTATCACGAGTAACATTTAAAATTTTGTAATTATAAGCTATTTTTCTACAAAACTTGATGGCTGTTGATATATGTATTTTCTAAAGACTTTTATTTTTCTGGATTTATTATCTAATTCGACGGAGAATTCGATGGAAAGTCTTTCATATATTTTTCGATATGCATTCAAAGTTTATGTCATTACAAAATATAATCCCAGCAATGTGACTGCATCAAACTTCACAATACTCATTTTGTTTACTTTCAGTCGTTGCTGAAGAACCAAAAACTTCTAACGATCTGAATGAATTTTTTTTTTTCTAGATTATTAGCTTTTAGTGAAGTTATTTAAGACTAACCTTGATCCCAGACCTTTATGTCTCTTTTGCGATTGTTTATATCGACTAATAATGGCCGTTTTATTGGCTAGTTAAATTCATAACGTTTCGAAAAACTGTTTGTCTCAAATTACCGAGTATCCAAAATAGTTTGATTAATTAGCGAGTTTACGAAATATTGTGCGTGCTAGATTTGACTTTAGAAAAGTAACATCTTAATTCGCTTGGGACAGTGGTGTTGTAAGCGTGTAATTCATGGTTTTAAAAAACGCTGCTGGAACTGTAGCATAATCTTCACTTTAAGCTTATGTTAGTTGCTATACTAATACTTAGGATATTTAATTTATATTTAAATCGGTCATAGATCAATCGGTCATAGATCAATCGGTCATAGAAGACATAGCATAAAGAGATCCCTTATCTTAAAATCTCTTGTACTTAAACTTGATGTGTATTAAAAAAATAAAATCTGTAGGAGAAATTTTATAGCACCTATGTGATTCTTGTTTAAGAAAGAATTTGAAAGTACAAATGCTTTAGATTGCCTAACACAAACACCTCAACCCTTAATTCCTTTAACATTATTTTCAGAAATAGTGAGGCAGTAAAAAAAAAAATTTCCATATGCTTCCATCTAATAATCTGGACTTGTGTGTCTTTTTAGGAACCAAATTTAAACTGTTTCCTAGATGTGAACATAGTAGTTCAAAAGTCATGAAATACTTTCAATTGGAGAGTCGTATGCAAAAAGATACCAAGTTTTCAAATAACTTTGCTTTACAAGTTCGTTATAAATACAAGTGCTGCACGTTAACAAAAGATGTATGTAGAATTAAGGAGAAAGTTACAACCTATGATGATATCGGTAATAATCTTGGCAAAGCAGTGTACCTTGATCGACATCGTGTCATGTGCGAACGTGGGCTTCTTCATTCATTTACCTATGAAATATATCCTTCTACGGATCTAGAGAAGGCAACAAAAATCAGGTATAGATATGAATGTTGTACGCCCAATAATCGGGAAAGATATCAAACTCGCTGTCACACGAAAAATACACCTTACAATGATGATGACCATGGAAGTGTTCGATATCTTGACAGACATAGGCTAGAATGTCCTCAAGGATATTACATCTCGCAATTTAAGTTGCACAGAAATGATGCGCAATATCGATACAATTATGTATGCTGTCAGATTTTTGGAGTAGGTTGGTAATAAAATGACCGCAATTCCAGTAATGCTGTATTGAAATACGGTCATAAGTACTTTTATGTTTGGATGATTTTTAAATGGGATTTTATTTTTTAAAGTTAAAAGGCCTCAACGATATTGATAGTAAATACGTGAATATTTGATTATTACGAATATATCAAAATGTCTGTTATATCCAGATCCAGAAACGCTACTGAAACGCTAACAGTTAAAAGTTGTGTTGTGATAGATATAATGTTTTCCAAATTCGGTACACAAGCATAATACTTCATTTACAGAAAACAAATTAGGAGCAAATAATAAAAATGATATTGAGTCTTTTACAAAAAAAAATGGAAAACCTTATAGTTGCTATCATTAATATAAATATATCTATCACATCATTTAATCCTATTAAAACTGGGCTCTTTAGGTCCCGTGTAAGACTGAGGGGATCAAATTGCCCGCACGATTGTTTTAGCTATATCTCCTAAACTACTAATAAATAAGTCATAAAACTTAACCAAAGTATAGATGGAACCTTAAAAGTTATTACAAAAAAAAAAAGCATTTGTGATGACGTCATCATTTTTTTCTACGAAGTCACAACGAGTCATCGTTTCAGTAATTTTTTTATAAAATAAGCATGCGTTAAAACATCAGTTGGAGTACAGATATAATATCTAGTATAGCTGCAAATGATCTAAAACATATTTCTGAATATTCTAAACAATATAAAAAGGGTGGGACTATAAGGAATACATGTTAGGAGAATTTGAAAATCAATCAAAATGCAATAAACAACATATGAATGCGTTCAAATAACCTTTATATACCATGATTGCAGTAATATTAGGTATATGTAGCACATAATTGATGGAATAGAGTAAATTGTTTCAATAAATCAAGGAATTGACAAAACGTTTTCTAAAATGATAGAAATTTGCATTCGTTAGCTTAAACAACCTGTGATTGCGTTCAAATAACCTTTATATACCATGATTGCATTAATATTGGGTATATGTAGCACTTAACTGCTGAAATATAAAAAAATGTTGCAATAAATAATGGAATAGACAAAACGTTTTCTAAAATGATAGAAATTGCACACGTTAGCTTAAACAATCTGTGAATGCGTCCAAATAACCTTTATATACCATGATTGCATTAATATTGGGTATATGTAGCACTAGAATAGAGTAAATTGTTTAAATAAATCATGGAATAGACAAACGTTTTCTAGAGATAACGAATTTGCACTCGTTAGCATATAAAACCTGTGAATGCGTTCAAATAACCGTTATATACCATGATTGCAGTAATATTGGGTTGATGTAGCACTTAATTGCTGGAATAGAGTAAATTGTTTCAATAAATCAAGGACTAGACAAAAAGTTTTCTAAAATTGTTAGAATTTGCATTTGTTGGCTTGAACAACCTGTGAATGCGTTTAAATAACATTTATAAGCCATGATTGCAGGAATATTAGGTATATGTAGCACTT
>JAYJMI010136426.1:0-10466 GCA_036873855.1 Sarsia tubulosa
CATTTGCTGCACGATAGTGCCATTTGATAAAAATAGCAGTTACCGGGGATCCACTGGCAATCTATCCCTTGTTTTTTTTAAATTATCAAAATTACTGTTCTTGACTTTATTGCAAAAAACCCCATGCTCTTCCGTAGTACAGTACGATGAGATTGATTATTTTAGTTGTTGCTATCTTTTCTTTCAAAATTTATTGCCAGGGGTCCACTGGTAATTTATCCCTTGCTATGAGCTGAAAAATTGCTTATACTGTATCTCAAAAATGAAAACTTCTTTTATCCCCACATATATACAATTATTACTGAGATATTAAAGCCTCAAAGATTTCCAAGAAAACATTTTATACTTTTGCTTTCTGAACTGTTTAGATTTTGTTTTATTTTGGATTGTTTAGCCCTTGTTGATACTTATAATATTGTTTTGTTGACAAAACTAATGTTAAAAACACAGTAGTAGCAAATGTTTTTCTTAAACTGTTGATATGGTGATATGATTATACTAACTTTTAATTTCTCACTAATCCACTTAACAAAAAATCTCTTCTTTTATTTTATTTTATAAAGTCTTTAAATAATTTTAAAGAGAAGAGAATCTGCTATTTAATTTGTGAATGAGAAAATAGCAATTAAAAGTTTATGTTGTAATGGTTGATTTTGTTGATTTTTGTTAAAAAATCAAAAATAAATAAGCTATAAAATTGAAGTGAAATTTGCTTGAATTTGGAAATGATACTTAAAGAGGTTAGTGTGATTTCATTGGAATCCTTTTGTTTACCTATTTCTTTTAACCCATTTCTACTACCCTTCAATGAAGTATCCAGGGGAATTTTGATACCTGTATTAAATACCTTTATTCCAAATTATTGAGAATTTTTAATTTGCTTGCTAATTATAAAAATCAATTAACTTTTAAAAACGTGAAAAAAAGAATACAATAGGGGAAAAAAAATGCCTGGCTATTTTTATAAGACAAAATGAGGACCAGTTTGAAATTTAATATCATTTAGCAGATCTAGAAAATTATCTAGAAAATTATCTAGTTAGCTGTGGTAGCCTTATGATGCATTTCTGTGAGAAAGCATTTTGTTATAAAAAGCTTACGGTACCATTCAGGATTAGGTTTGAAAGATGCCAGTTTTCCGAATTTTTCAGAATTCCGGATTTTTTCCGAAAGTTTTCAGGATTTTTTAAAGATGCAAATGGGAATATTTTATTAAGATATTTAATGTAATTTTGCTGAATTATCAGGGCAAAACAAGGCTCCAGAATTCACCATCACCATCCCTAAGTTGGATAAGATAATAAGAGCACTTTTTCTCTATCAGACTGTAAAAACATTGTTCATTGTTGATCAGTCATACAGCAATACAAATGCTGTCAACAGAATGTCAGTTCTTTGATGTGCTAAAGGTTTCACTTTGATAAATAGCACTTTGATAATAAACTGTAAAATGAAGGTGTCTTTGTTGTCTTTTCTTTACCATGACAAGATTATTTTGAGAGATAAGAAAAAAGTTTGATGTGTTTCATAAACCCCATGTGTTAATTCAGTTTGTGGTTTGTATTGAAAGTAAAAATAAATTCAATCTATTTATTATTTAAAATTAAAAATTTAGTAGTATGTTTTAAAAATAAAGTAACAGAAATTTCAAGTTTTTTATTTATTGATAGTCTTTTACTTCGGTAATTGTTGTTTTTAATTTTATTACTTATTATTATTTTTAAAGAGTATTTTAAGTTATTAAAGTGTTGTCTGTCTATATAAATAGCCAATCAAATTACTTAATTAATCATGTGATAGTCAATCAGACTTCTGATTTGTTTGTTGTAGTATTTATTTAAACTTTCTATACAATTTCTGCTACATATGAAAGATGCAGTTATCTTTTCCAGGACAAAAAACGATGGATGTCGGATTGTGAAGTCAATGCTTTCTTTTTTAACGTTATATTTTGGTGTCCTTGTAAGAAAACCTTGTTTTTTAGAATACACTGTTTCGTTTTTTACATTTTATTTTGAAAAAAAAAGGACACTCAAACTATTAGAACAAAAAAAGTATTTTATACACTTTTTACCATCCGCCATTATGGATTTTAAAACTTAAATTTCAGAAAAAATGAAGTATATTATTTGAAATCCTTGTCGAAAAATAGCCTACCCATTATGTTTCAACACTGTCCAGGCTCAAACTTTGCCGACAGAGTCCTATAGATTCAGTCCTGTTCATTCTTCCGTCCATTAATATCTCAGAATTGCTTCATTATTTTTTTCTTATATTTTGCATGTTGTTAGGCATCCATACGTAATGGCTATAAACTGACAGAGCCGGATTTTCTTCAAAAAAAATTGTTTCCCTTAAATCGGGGTAAATTGGGCAATATTGGACCCAAAGTAAACATTTTGCCTTGTATCTCAAAGATATGTTGATTAGATTTTTCTAGTTATTTTGCTTGAAGTTAGAGCATAACAATATATAAAAAATGATACTATTCTTGTATTTCAGAAAATTCTTGTTTTCTCAAAATCGAGGTAAATAGGGCAATTTGGGGCCCAAAGTAGGCATGAATTTAGAAGATAATAAGACGTAATAGAAAATTTGTTTGTCTGAAATTAAGATAAATGGGGCAACCTTAAATAAACATTTTGCACTGTATCTCAAGATCCTTTCATTTGATTTTTCTATATTTTTGCATGAAGTTAGGACATAAAAAGAGGTGAAAAATTAAATTATTGTATTATTTAGAAAAATTCTTGTTTCGGATAAACAAGGCAAATTTGGGCAAAAATTATTCATTTTGTCCTGTCCTGTGTCCTTTCTAGTAAGTTAGAAAATAATGAGAGATAATAAATAACACTATTTGTATATTTCCAAGTGAGGCAATTTGGTTCGTTCTTTAGATTTCTCCATTTAATTTTAAAAAATGAATACCGGGAGTCCAGCAGTCAATCTTTCTTGTTTTTATTTCTATAACTTTTTTTCCAGTCGTCAAAAAATAATGAAAATTTGTAATAAAGCTTATTTTTTGACGAGGAATCCGAATATTGAATTTATATTTTAATTGTATAAATAATAAAATTAATAATAAAAAAATTCAAAATAGTGGATCCTTATGGTAAATAGGTTAATTCTTAGCTAAAACACTTTTATAAAAAAGAAAGTAGTAAATTGTAATGATTTTAAGAAAACACTTATTTGTCACACATTTAATTTGTGGCTTTTACTTTTTTAAAAGGTGAAAAAAGCTCAACTTAAGTTCAAATAAACTAGAATGTGCTAAAAGATTTATGTTAAAAGCTAAAATCAGTTTATTTTTTTTCTTGTTGTGTATTGAAATAGCTTTTACTAGTTGTAATTGATTTTTAAAGAACCATCGTCACATGTATGCATTGTGTAGTTTGTGTTCACAAAATTGTTTTGCTTGATTCAACTTAATTTTTACGCTGCATAAAAGTCAAACAAGATATTGTATGCAATATCAGATGCAATGTATTTTATCTGTTTTTTCTATGTTCTACACTTTTTTCTAGTCATAATGATTTAATAATGTTGTACACATTTAGTACGTATCTTTAACAGTTTCGTCAAACTTGTTAAATTATGTAAAGACAGCAAGCCATGTTTTAAGTTGTTTAAAAATAACTTTCCAATAGATGATATTTTATTAACGTTATTCATTTTTGGTTACTATAGAAATACCCCTCCCCCTTTCTCCTTGTTGAAGTTTTTTACAAACTATTTATATACTAGATAGTAAGAAATTTTCAAACACAAATGACAAAATACAAAAAATGTTTGTAATTTTATTGTCTAGTCAACTGTAGTTTTAAATATTGTATGCTGGAAATAAAATCGTTTTTGAAAACAGAAAATAAAAGCAGAATATGAAACCAGCATTCCAATTTGAATAATTGAAGAAGTTTTATTCACTACAAATTTTAATCTTTTTAAACTCTAACAAGATAATCTTATTGATGATTTTTAAAAACTTTTATTTGGTTTTGATCCAGTTATAACTTTTCTTGTAATGTGGTTTTTGTCAATTTATTGGATTATATTATTTCAAGGTTTTGTTATTAGTTTGAGTGAAGCAATATAGTTATAAAACCGCTTTATAAGAAACTAGAAATTGAATTCAAAAATATATTTCAAGTGTTTTATTTCTGTAGAATCTTTTTTTTTATTTACAAAATAAAAAGACTTTTGCTTATGCAAGGGAAACTGGGTTTGTCCTTAGTGTTGGTAACCCCAACGCGTATACAGGTTGGTCGCATTTTCGCTTATTTGAAAAAAAAATTGAAAATTTGCAATAGGGTATGAATTACTTTCTTAATTTTAACAAAATTTCTCATTGGGAGTGGGTGTCAACCTTGTATATGCTGTTGAGGTCCCTAAGGCAGCACAGTTTATACAGTTTATAGGGGGAGCGAATCTGCCTATAAACAACTGAATTGCGTCGCGAAATGTCAAAAGTGGAGTATACAATTAGAGGGCAAAGATGCCATTATAGAATGTCTCTGGCAAGCCTTTTTAAAGATTATGTGCCACATAACTCAAGGCAACATTTTGATAAGCTTAGAAAAGTTTAATGGGCGCATTAACTGTTGGGAAAGTGTTTGAAGTTACTTTAATGATTATTATAATATATGAAAGGCTTACCTATATGTTTGTAAGAGAGTTTTGAGAAGTGTCAGGGATATCAGGGATAGTTTGTAGATATTTGTCTTGTTTGGCTTTATAGCTTTCAACATTTTTCTTTGATAGGTTTGCTATATTTTCAAGTTCTCGTAGGTGGCTTGGAAGCTTGTTATATAGCCTGGGGCCTTGGACAAAGAAGCTGGAGTTTCATGCATATTTTTTAAAAGAAACTGTTTCTTGTTTAGTTGGAAAAGCAATTGTTTTTGTAGATTTCACCATGATGTTTCTAAAGGTGTTGTATTTTACTTTTAAGAATCATTCTGTTACAGCAGTTAAAATTTGTGTAGCATTAATTTCAGTTCTGTTTTAGTGACTGAAATAATTGTCTTTAGAAAGTCAAGCAGTGAATCTATAATCTTTTTTATAAACAACTTTATCGGTGTTTTAGACTTTACTTGAGATCAAATTCTTGTTCCTATTTGGAATCAACTTCAGTTATACTTTAAAATTAATTGCTCAGTTATTAGGCTAAAATCGTTTAGCAATATTTTTGTTGCTGCTTTCTTGTTTATTCTAATTGCCTAAAAGCTCTAACAGTGAAGCTTTCTGTTTACTTCTAAACAACTTTTAGTGTATGCTATACTATAGTATTTGAGTTTTAGGGTTTTAAGAGTATTATTAGATAATTTTGTTACAAAAGAAACCATTCAATCTATCTTAGGCAACTAGAAAATAGTTTAAATTCCATAAATTGTTAAAGAAAATCTTTGATTAATTAATTGTTATTAAAATTTTATGGATTATGATTAATTGTTAGTTCCTTTATATATGAATAAAATGAAAAATTTAAAGTTTTATTTGCTGCCAAAATATGACGTATAAAGTTTCCATATCAGCTATTGTGAAATGATGTCATGTGTTCAGTAAGGCATGCTTTACATGTAGTTGTATCTGTTTAAAGGCTCATTTAGACAAAAGGCAATTTTTATCGAAAAAATTTATAAAATCTTCTGACTGCTTAAAATATATTTTTTTGTTCCACATAAAATATTCCTGAGTCTAAACATTTTTGCTCATGATTGACCATAAATCCTTTTAAATTGGTTGAAATATTTAGGCAAGATTATTCTATCTCCTTTTAAATTTAAAAATATTTATGCCAGCCACAACTGTTTACTGGTATCAAAATGGCTCTTGATACTTTGTTGCTTAGAGGTAGAGACAATTTCAATAAGGGTCAGGGTAAAATGGATTATCTCCAGTAGGTCCATTATCATAATAAACTAAATATTTATGTTGTATTCATGTTGTATAGACTAAAATGTTCCAAAACGCTTCTGTCAGACATCTGGTAAAAGACAATGTTGTTTTAAGAACCTTTTTTGAGACAGTTTTAGCAAAGTTTAGTGGCTGCGACTAAAAACAATGTTCTTTAAAAATTCTAAAATTGCAATCCAGAAAATAAATGTTCTGTAAAATATACTATTTTGTACTATTTACTTTGTACTACATTTCATGCTAGGTATTTAGTATTAATTTTAATTTGTATGATATGTGTGTATTGTTTTTGATTATTTTTTTTTATAATAGTTCTATTTTTCACATTGTGTATGTCTGGTTAATTTATTTTTAATCTATTTTATTTTTCTCTTCTATATAATATGTTAACATTTCAGAATATATTTGTAAAATATGATTTTGTGACATGTGATCTAAGACATCAGAGCATGTCAGAAGTGCAAGCTCAGTGAACTCGATCTCCCCGGCACTCCACCAGGCTATTTTCTGTAAAGGGAATTTGTATTAATTGCCAGAGCGATCAATTCAGAAATTATTAATGACATGGCCTTAGACAAAAGTAATGAAATCTACAAAGTGTGATTAAAGGAATGGTTCGCTCAAAAAAAAACATTTTTTGTTATTTCAAATTCGGATTCGGCATAGTCGATTTAGTAAGAAAAAGCATTTACTTTTTTACTTTTGTAAATAATATCGTATAAATTATTAAGAGATACAATCAATTTATTATGCATTATTTTCTTCATTAAATAATGTAAAATAATCATGCTGAAATATATGTTGTCTGTGATGTAAACTTTGACGTAATATTACTGTAATTAAATAATATAGAAAAAGCCATGAGTAAGAATTAGACGTAAATTGCTGTTAAAAAGGGGTTTTCTTGCATTCATTTCTTTTTACTAGGAATTTTATTTTTTCTTTAAAATAGTTTTTTGAACATTTAGTTAAATGCTAGCGGAAAAATAATTATTATTCAATCTTTAGTTTATCAGTAAATGCTGTAAATTAATTATCGTTCTAAAATTTACATAAGTTTTTCCATATAGTATATATTTGAGTATCTTTAATTACGTCACAGAATAATGTTAATGAAGATGAGTTTTTTGTTTACATAAAAAGTGTTATCTTTAAAGTCAAATATCTTTTGTAAATAAAAGCTTTATTTTTGAGCAAATCATTCCTTTAATGCAGCAAATTAGGATACATTTGCAAAATGCTAAAAATTTCACTCCTGGTATGTGTTAGGTGTGCTTAAGTGTGTGTTGAGTTTGAAGTGTGATACAAAATATTTTTGTTGATTCATATTTTGAATTTTGATTGTTTAATGACTTGTATCACTGCTTATTATTACATTGACTTGACCTTTTTGTTCAATATTAGATTTCATTGAAGTTGTATTATTGTAATAAATTGTGTTTACAAGTTTGTTTGATTAGTCATTATTAACAGTGTTGAAACCTAATACTTCTTATGAGAATAATTGGAAAATTAGTTTTTTAGTCAAAAAACATTGCTTTAGCCTAAGACTATTTACCAATATCTAAAACACTTATACCAGGTGAGTTCTAAAAAATCTTATGTTTCCAGGGCCCTTTCTAGCCCTATATTGCATGCGAATATCTCACGCAATTGGGTGCCCTTTCATTATAAGAGTAGGTTTTTCTAGTGTTTTTTAGAAAATATTACCCTAAAATGCCCTTTTTTATGAAAAAGTTGCCCTTTTAGCAAAAAACGCACCCAAAAAGCAATAAAGAATAGAATAACAAAGATTAATTAGTATTGTTTGTTAAAAACGTTGTCCCCAAAAACTCCCTGGATATGTCTCTGCCATGCCCCTAAAGTTTAGAATATGCCTTGGTTTCAGCCCTATATTTTTATCCATTTCTGCCATCAGTAAATAACTCAACACTGTTACTATTGTGTACTAATGTGTTCTGTTTTATTTTGGTTTATTAGTATTTATAAGTGTATTTTTATCCTTTATCCGGTGTCATTGAGATGAATTTTTCTAAAGTTTTTGCTAAGCTTCACAGAATAATAGTTTTGAAATGAAAAATGGTGTCCTTTTTTTGAAGCTCTTTAATCTGGTCTGTCTCTTCTTGTCTCTTTTGTCTGATGACCTTAGAATCCCTTTAGGAATATCTAAAACATAGAGTGAAAAGTTGAACTTCCATAACAGTAGTAGTAAGATTTATCATACAGTGGTTGAAATATCCAAGTCAATGTCCTAAGCAAAATTCAAAGATTTATGATATTGACCAACAGTTTTTACTTTTAATATTTGTTTCTCTTCCTTAAAAATTTTGTCAAGTAAATCATTTATTTGAAATGTGCAAGTCTTTTATGTCTTATTTTGACTACTCCCATAGTACTACTCTCTGCATAACTGATCATCCCAGCTACTTGACCAAATACGCCTAACAACTAGACCATTAGACCCCCAAATTTACTTGTTAATATAAAAATTATCATCTTAAAAAGTAAAGTACTATGAAAGAAATTCTGAAATTCTTAAGAATTTAGAAGACAATAATATTGTAGTATATTATTGTAACCTGAGAAAATACAAATAAAATTATGATAATTCTAAATGTAATCCAAACTTTAAAACCCAATTGTATAAAACAAAAATGAATCAATTTATATAAAAGTAGGTTTGAACGGATTAAAGCCATAAAGTTTTTATAGTTTGATAGAATTCTTTTAATCAAAAGATATCATGATTAATAAGGGAAAGGCTTTTTATTATGCTTCATAAGCGTCACTGGTATTTGTTGTCAGTTATTAGATTATAAGAACTGTATGAAATAGTTTTCAATCTTATTACTGTTATTGTTTCTTATCGTTTAGTAGAAAGGAAGAAAAAAAATGTTTTTGTGTTTTGTTTAATGTTGCTTTATGGAAGTTCGATTTTACTGGCATATTATTTTTTTTGTTTTTTCGGAAGAAGCGTTAATACGATGTTTTAATTTGAACCATTGTAAGTTTTCTATAAGGAATATAAGAATTACTCCCATTCGTCAGTAACTTCATTGCAAGTTAAAAAAAATAATTTAATAGAAGAAAAAATTGAGTAATTGTATTATATACAAATCAAGAAAACATGGATCTTAATATTATTATTGTTGTTCTTCAAAAACAAATACCTTAACTTTACTTGGGAATAATTTGATACTGTGTTAAAAATTCCATTAGAAAAATCTTAACACAAAAGTTTGTTTGTTTGATTTTATATAAAATAAGGAATTCTTGATATAACGTTTTTGGTTTATTTTGGAATACATTTTTAGAATCTTTTCCTTTTTTTGAAGGTTAGATTGTGGAATTTTTGTGCAGGAAAAAATATGGTTTCATTCATAGAAGGAAATTGTATTTAGATAGCTTTCTTCTGTCTTCTTAGTTTTGTTAATTTTTGCTAAGGGTTTATGGCTGTTTATTTTTCAGCAGTATGATTGCTTTCTTACTAATAATACAATGATTGTTGTTACTTTGTTTCCTTTTAATGAAGTTATTATTATATTGAATGTACGATTGTATTTTCCAGATTGTATTAACCAAAAATGTATACTTTTTTACAAGTCTTGGGATTGTATATTAAGATCTTGGATAAAAAGATCTTGTTTTCTTTATAAAAATAACATCTATTTGTTTGTTTTATAACAACAATGGATTTGGAAGACAGTCTTCTGTGTAGACTTTTTGTGAAGTGTTTTCATTTTAATGTATTTCATTTTATTTATACTTAAAATATTTAGATAACTGTTTAGCTAACCATTCACTTCGAATTTGCTTTTATTTCACCAATTTCTTTAAAAGTTGTTAAGGTAAACACGAGAATGATTGTTAAGGTAAACATTGGAATGGTTGTTTCTCAAAACTATACTTTAAAAGTTAAGGGCTTTGAGATGTTAAATTCAGCCAATAACGTTATTAAAATAATTTAAGTAGTTATTATAAGGGTAATACTTAGAAATTCAAAATAATTTATGACAAACTATGCAAAACTGCTTCTATTCCAGATTATAGATTTTAGGATATTTTGTCAAAATATACTACTTTTCTTTCTTTCTAAGATATAATTCTTTTGTAATAAATCCAAATGTAAGCCATTTCATTTTGTGAGCTAGAATAAGATCTTGCTGAAAAACCAGGCTCTAATCTAGTCCAAAAGAGGGTGCGTATTTCGGACTCTGCCCTTCAAAAAACTACAAAGTTAATGCAAAAACATTTTTTTTCTGAGAAAATAAAGCATAGAAGTGTCTTTTTAATGAAAAATCGGACCCTGCCTTGGATAGATAGGAGAATTCACTCTTCTTTCTTTTGATCATATTATTTGTAATTTAATTATTATCATATTTTTCTTAACATATACTCCCCATGCACTTAACTAGAAGAAAGGGAACATATACTCCCCGTGTACTTAACTAGAAGAAAGGGAACATATACTCCCCGTGTACTTAACTAGAAGAAAGGGAACATATACTCCCCATGCACTTAACTAGAAGAAAGGGAACATATACTCCCCATGT
>JAYJMI010136537.1:0-10462 GCA_036873855.1 Sarsia tubulosa
TTTAGACTTATTTAGACTAGTAGCTGACGCTGGCTCAGAAGGATATTTACTATTCATACCAGCATTTGATCTACTACTGGATCGACGTTGTTCTAATGATGTAGCCATAATAATATTTTTCACTATTGCAGCAAGTGAGGGCTAGTAGGGCTATATTTAACGGGCTTAATAGACTTTACCGTCTTGTGTTAGTAAGTTCACTACTGCAGCTAGTGAGAGCTGGTAGAGCTGTGTTTGCGAATTTAACAGCTGTTACCATCTAGTATGTTTTGTTCTGATAAAATCTTATCACAGTGACTTAATTTAGTTTGTGATTTAATCTGATCGAATGCAATGACCCGTCTTGACGGTAGTACACTTTTCACAATTTGCCATTATCTTAGGTGTTTAAATTAGTTTCGTTAGGCTATGGGGTTATATTTGCGACTATATAATAATTATAATGTAAAGTAGCTCGTAAAGTCACTCAAGCTAATTTTCCTGCACCTTCCCTGTAAATGTATTATTTTTAAATTATTTTAGTTGATACGAAAGACGGATGATATGTAGCAAGCAGAAGTTATGAATTGTTTTGTGACAATGAGTAATAAATTGTTTTATGAAAAGCAAAAATGATGGATATTGGAACATCGTACTTTCACAATTAATGATAATGATTAAAATTATGAAAAATATAGTGAACAAACGTTGTGACAACTGAAAATTATGTGATAACAACACTAGTGATAAATTATGAAAAATATGGTTACGAGAACTGAACATTACAACACTACAGTCATGACTAGTTTAATGCTTAAACTTGATAAATGCAGCAAGCAGATGTTATGATGAAATTTTATATGACAACCAAAAATTATGAATATTGGAGCATCACACCTTCGCAATGAGTAATAATGATTTAAATTTATGGGGATTATTTTTGGATCCCCGGCTTTTGCCGAAGGGATCCTATAAATTCAGGTCTGTCCGTCCGTAACGCACTTTCCACAGAAACCGTTAATCAGTTTTTTCTGATGTTTTGCATGAAATTATTGGGTAATAAGTTATTCAAAGTGACAGAGCCAGATCTTTGACAAAAATTCTTATTCACCCGATATTGGGGTCAAAAGGTCAAAATTTGCCTAAAAATCAATATTTTCTGAGATATCTCCAGATTCCTTAATAAATACAAATAAAGGCTTTAAACTGACATAAGTCTCATCATTCCAAAAATTCAATTTTTTTGCGGAATTGATATTTCGCGAGATATCTCATGCTACAGAGTTCCAATTTGCTTGAAATTTTGTACAATGATATAGATTATTAAAGCATAATGTTTGATCCTATAGTTTCTTCATAATTCTGCTCATTTGCTGCATGATGAGGTCAAAATGTTAATTTTTCGATACAAATGCTGCCATAAAGATGTAGTTTTTGCATTTTTGTAAATGAAAGAGCTGATGATTCGCTATATGTATACATTTGCATCGTATTACAATACTGCTCATTTTCTGCATGATCCAATGTCTATCTATCACATGTTTTTTACTTTTTAATGGAGTAGTAATTAATAGAAATTGGAATCATGTCATCAGATACTTATTTATTTTTTATCCTGCATAACTACTATTTTTCTAACAAAACATAGGTAATCTCAACTCAAATTATTCCAGGCAATATTGGAGCTAAGTACCACCTTTCACTAATATTTGTCACTATATATATTTAGAAAGCCTGGTTGTATAAAAAATGATCCTTTTGGGAATTCAGAGTCAATTCATTCATCTTACAGTACAGAAAATCCACCACTTACATTTAACCTTTAACCAATAGGAATTTACTATTTTACTTAAAAACGGTTATAGGTCTATATTCTAGATTTTAGAGTACTTTCAGATGGTTTTATTTATATTTATATTATATTTAAATTTCCCTAATTTGAAAAGAACTATTTTGTGTAATAATTTTTAATCATTTGTATATCAGATTTTGATGCTTTTTTTAATGGTATTTATTATTTTCAAGAATAAAGTACTTGTTTCTTCTTGACCCTAAAATAAATGACGACATATATTGGCAACGCCCATATTTGAAACAAACGTACCGACACACCTCTACCCACCTAAGATCACATTTCAATCAAAACTTTGATTCTAACAAGTCACTGCAAACATAAGACTTAGTGGCCTTCACTAAATGTCTTTAATTTATAAATAACTTTGGCTTTGACGATTGTGTCAGATTGTCTAAGAATTTCATAATGTAAACAACAAGTGATTTGATAGAAGGCATTAGGTTTTAGTCTTTTTTGACAAAACGCGAAGGATTTAAGCACTTGTGCTTCTTGTTGTTTCTTGATTTCCATTGTTTAGCATATTGAAATATAAATATCCCAAAAGCTACACATTGAAATTGACTCAAATTTTTTCACACAATGCTCAGGAATTAGTAATCTTTTATTCCTAAATGTTTTAACAGGGATTATTTACTTGCCCAAAACGCGTGAGTATGTCCCTTTAACCCTATTTGTTATGAGGTCTTTCGAAAGCACATTTTATTTGGGGGAGGGTCTGGGGCAAAAATATCATACCCCTATAACTTCTTTAAAATACTGAACAAAATTGGGCGTGGTCAGCGATGACGTCGTATTTTTTTTCTGCAAAACTTTTTGAAATAGGGACAAAATTAGACTGCAAGAAAGTTACCCCCTAAAATAAAATGGTTTTCTAGTTATTCACGAAAATGCAGGGTATAGCATTTCTGCCCTTCTCCCCCCAGATAAAATAGGGTTAAATAACATGAAATTTTCACACAAGGTAGATAGGCCGACAGGCTTAAAATTTTCAGAAAATGTGCATAATATACAAATAAAAAAAAGACACAAAGCAGCAGGGGTATAGCGAGTAACTTTTTTGAGATATTAAAATAAATCTGAGAGGAACAGTGTTATTTGACCATGCTATATTTTTTATAAGCAGAATACTACATTCGTTTATCCATCAACATTTTTCTCATGCCGGTGTTATTTAGCCTTTGTTGCCATATTTCGCAGTAAATCATTAATATAAGCTGCATAACAAATAATTTGACCGATCGCTCTCATCAAAATATAGCATGGAGAACTAAGGAAAGATACTCATAACGCAAGACTCAATAAAGCTCATTGTTTTTTTGATACTTTAAAGGAAGAAACTTTCGCGGATGACCGGTTTTAGGATATTTCGCGGGAAGAAACTTTCGCGATTGGTATTAACTATGACCAAATTACCCTTGAAAAAGACTGTAAAATGACACTTTTTATGTTTTTTTTCACCATTTACCCTTTTTGAGATATTTTGCGGGAATAAACTTTCGCGGATGACTCATTCTAAAAAATTTCGTGGAAGAAACTTTCGCGAAAAGGTCAAAAAACCGCGAAACCGCGAAAATTTCTTCCCGCGAAAGTTTCTTCCTTTAAAGTAATGTAAGCACATGACATTACCAAATTTTTAAAAATAATGACAAATTCTTTAACACAAAAGCAATATTACTAATGTTCGTATAGAATTATATGGAACAACTATCAACTGAAACAAATAACCTGATGACATATTCTTGAGATTCTATTGTCTAATACTGCACCTTAACTACCTTGAGATACACAAGTCTGGAGTTTCCCCAAAGGGTTTCGTACATCGGATTACATTAAAAGCGGTTATTGCCAAAACTGAGCGAAAAAAAGAAACTTTACTTATGCTTTGTAGACTTTCGAAAAGCTTATAACAAGAAATAGAGTGATAATGATGAGTGATGAGGTACGAGACACCTACGCTAAGTATACGGGTACCGAAAGGCATTGAAAATTATTTTGACTCTTTTGTAGGACTTATAGTTAATAATGCTCGTACTTTTCAATAATCATTATATTTATAATTTTGACACTAAAAAGTAGAAGTGACAAGGAATAACTGTGCTAAATATCTCACTCAAGCCCACAGCAGTGCTTTGCAAATCGGGTCTCGTATGCTATATGCGTAGGCAACACTATGTAACTACGTTTTTTTGTCAAAAAAGAAAAGGGCGGATTTTTTTACCAGATGTTTATAGTTGGTAACTCTTTCGATTTAACCAATGAAAATGCGAGTTAAAAAAAAAACACTCTGAATTATAAGAATACGTGTAAGTGTGTAATTTAAGCCCTTTTTATTTAAATTATTTGATAAAGCTATATGTGATATAATAAAGACTAGAAATTACCACCCTGTAAGTCAAGCAAATAATAATAATGTCAGAATCACAAGAAGGTTTATAAACAACTATTTTATGAAATGGAATCTCCCAGCTATTACAAAAACGATAAAACATTTGATTATGTCTCGTCGAAAATCAGCTAAGCAGCCGTTATTTTTTTATGTACAGAGCAACACAATAATGCCAGTTCATTCACTTATTCAGGAAAAATTGTTAACTGCAATGGCTCATTCAAACATAACATAGCAGAGCAATGCAAAAAATGCTCTAAGGTAACGTATACACTACTAAGTTCTTTGAATAATTTCTCTGCTGGAAATGTCTAAATCCTTCTAAGTCTCTTTGATCATATGACAAGACCAGTCATGATTTACAATTTTGATATATTGGGAAGAAACACCCTCCCAAAAAGGCTTGTTCCTGAGTGGTTTACAGACAAATTCCTCAAAAATCCAATTGAAAGTATTCAAATCAGTTTTAAAAAAGCTACTTGTCTCAATTATTCTACGAAGTATTTAAATTATGGCACCATAGATTTTTTTAGAGGCTCTTAAGGTTAATAATTTTTTAGCAAGTAAGAAAAAACAGTCTTGATGCTATGATACTAATATGGTTCTTCCCTACATCAATATTTGTGATACCCCTCTACTTGCAATCAGTTAACAATCAAAATAATTGACACACGTATCAACTGATCTCTGACTGATCTTGGAATATAAAAAGAACAAAACTATCTAAAGAAAATAAATAACTAAATCTTTATTCAAAGCTAAAACAATCTCAGAGTTATGAGCAATAGTCAAACATATCAAACTTTTACAAAGGCACTGCCTTAGATATTATTCTTAGCCGATTATAAAGAAAATATGAAAAGTTAAGTTAAGAAAAGTTAAGTTAAGTAAAGTTAAGTAAAGTTATTCAACCAGTTTAAATTTTATCCTTTAATTCCAAGTAGTTTTGTCTGTACATTAAACTGAAAATTTCAGTTTTTACTATTTTTGGAACCAAAATAATAATTGTTGTTGAATTTACGCAATTCGGATGAAATTGTCGTTCGCCATTGTCGTTAGTTTACAAAAACGACGTTTTAAGCCTAATTTGATATCGTATGAAAAAAAAAATAGTTTTGAAATCTACTTAGTAAGGCGCTTTTAATAAGCAAATAAAAAATTCTGAAGTAGAGCCTCTTTAACTTAGACAATCTATTACGAAATTTAGTGTAAGTACACACAAATTTCGAGTTTTATTTTTGAAAAAAGACGCGTAAACTATTATCTATTTCAAGAAATATTTTAGTTAGTTTAATAGTCTGAAATAACTCTGAAAGGTGTCTTTAAAAGTATTTCGAAATATGTATGTCTTAATATATCTAGTCTTTTAGAACACGTTATTTGTTTTTACTTCAAGTTTTGTTTGTTTATTTCTTGATTTATTTTAGCTTAGTTTATTTCGATTAGATGAGCTTAGATTATACACGAAAATTCATTGTAATGTGGCTAAGATAATAATATCAAAATTAATTAGACTATAAATACTCTATTCTCACCAAACGTCCAAACTCGAGAAAAAAATTCTAATCCATCTTTCTAAAACTCACATGAATTAACGTTACAAGAGCACTTTCGAGTTATTCAGAATGTTGAATAATATTTCATTTTTTTTATACTGTTGATAAACTTAGGCAAAGTTACAGCAAGTCTAATAAGTAAGTAATTAAGTTTTATTTAGCTACCATTAAAAATACAATAAAATCAGCGTTAAAGATAAATTAAATAATATAATAAAAAAAATTCATATAAATGTAAGATAAAAAAGTCAAATAAAATTACCAGCACAATATATAGTAAAGGGAGGCTTTCTCCAAATATCAAAGTAAGCTTCTGGAAAGTCCTCTCCGTGTCTATGGGTGCAACCACCCCACTTATAAATTCAGTTATCTGTAAATAGTGAAAAAGCAGGTCTTATATCAAATAATATTGCTTTTTTTAAATATTATTTTTTGAATGTTTTTAGCTGGTCTCATCTAAGATCAGTAACATTTTGATAGTTTTTCTATTTTATTATTTACTATCTTATATTTTTAGGACAAGGTTAAACGTTCTTTATATTATAGGTTTTTATTATTTAATTTTCTATGAATAACTTTTTTTTATTGGGTGTGTTGTTTTGGCTTAGGTTGTAGAGTTCTAGCTAGTCTAGTCGAGTAGGAACCGAATTTATGCTATAAGGTTTGTGCGATGTTCGTAATGTTCTGTTAAAAGTACTTACTTATCTGTTTTGACCACAGAAATATTGATTTCCACTCCAGTAGTATCCTGTGAAAATTTGAGCCAGACTCTATGTGTAGTTTTTGAGAGGTTTAAATTTCAAATTTGCAGATTGAATTCTTTTACAAAGTTTGGAGTTACTTTACTTTTAATCGGCTGAATCAAACATGGTGATATTTAGCAGATTTATTGACTTCCAACTGCTCTTTAGAATACTTAAATTTCAATGTAGGTTGCACAAAAATTATTTAGGTGAGTAAGTATCTTTAATTAAAGTGTATTTTTTGTTTCTGTGTTTTGTTTTTGTTGTCTATTTTCAAAGAGTTACTATAGCCTCAGCTATAGTAACTCTTTGCTATTTTGTATCGATAATAAACATCACGAACCATTTTAATTTTGTTTTTACAAACAAAACCAGTGATTTGTTTTGTTTTCCTGTTAAGGAGAAAGCATTTGTTAATATTTTTAAGCAAAAACTCTTCAAGCTTATATTATGTTTTAGTTATTATCACTAAATTAAAAAAACATCAGTTTGTATTATAAACAACATTTTTAAATATTTGACAATTCTTTAGTTTATCAAATATACTAAATATTATACTAAAGATACTCCTACCGAAA
Organism: Sarsia tubulosa; assembly: GCA_036873855.1. Classification (NCBI taxonomy): domain Eukaryota; kingdom Metazoa; phylum Cnidaria; class Hydrozoa; order Anthoathecata; family Corynidae; genus Sarsia; species Sarsia tubulosa. The sequence continues at coordinate 7,098 of JAYJMI010136537.1, forward strand.
GTGACCTATAAAATTGTTTAATGTTCATAACTCATCGTAAAACCAAAGAGCTTTAATAGAACAGGAGAAACATGATAAATAACTCTCTATTTTAAATTTTATGACTTGTTTTATTGAAGTTAATTGCTAAAATCGATGTCTGTAGTTAGATTTTATGAAAAAAACTGTTTATAAAACAAAAATTGAACTGAACTAAAATCTTAAATCCTCTGTTTATCGTGAAACAAGATGTATATATTGTTCAATTGTCTGATTGATGTCTTACCAGATTTCGATTTTTACTATCAGGATTTGCGAATTACGAATGTTAGGGTCTTTTTTATTTGATTTATTTTCCTATTGTTAACGTAAATCATGTTACTAAAAACTACACCTTTGGTTAACATTAGTATCATTACATCATTACAACAGTCATTATAAAAAATAAACATATAATAAACAAATTTTTCTAAAAGTTATTATTAATATAATAATTATTTAATATATCAAATATACTTATTAATATACTAAAGACACTACTAAGGCATACTGAGAACTCATCGTGATTTGTTTTATTCTTTTGTAGGAAAAATCGGCTACGTTTAGGGCAGGGAGTGAAAAACCCTATCAAAGAATTCAATTTGATTCAAAAGTTATGCGATCCGCAAACCCTTTATTTGAGCATATTTGAGTATACTTTACAAATATTAATTAAGAAGAACAATGAAATATTCTAAATTACATCTATAAAATAGAATTTTGTTTAGCCATAACTAGGAACAAAAATATATTGTGGAAAGAAATTTTTAGATTCTACTAAAATAAGTATGATATATCTATTAGACTATTGAAAAATTTCGCGGTAATATACCTTTAAAGATTTATAATTTGATCTGATAACACCAATCAAGTATTAGTATATTTGTCGTTAAACAAAGCTTAGGAGAAGTCTTACCTAAACATACTTTGTTTAGTTTCATATTTTGTTGACAATTTAAACGCATTCTATTACATATTACCAATCAGCGAAAACATAAATAATAATTTTGATATTTTAGTCCGATATTCTAATTTTCTACTCCATATCAATTATACCCTAAACTAACAGCTAATTTACAACTAATTTTAATAAACTACCTACCGAGCTATTTCCGATTGTTTGTGTCCAATTTTGCTACGGTATCTACAGTAGCCGTAAAACATAGTGACTAGTTTTATATGTTATTATTAGCAGCTTGTTTTTTCTTTTTTGTCCTTTTCTTGCCTATCTTACGTGTCTTGTTTACAATTGTCGTGATATTACGGGATTATGAATCCACATAAAATGATCTTCAGTCAATATTTCAACCACCTTTAGCCTATTTCTAAATCTCGATAAAACAAATCCAACATGTTCAAATTTACTAATTTGATTGAAACCACTTTGCAGTGATAATTTTTATTTTAATAATTTTTGCTAAAAGTATTTAAAGGGCCCCTTGCACCCCTTACGGGTGTGCCAGTAATATTACTTTGGAATTATTATAATTTTCTTATATTGTAACTTAGCTGATGGGAATAAATAATAATAATAATATGCAATGAAAAATTAAGCAATCTTGATGTCCAATACTGAGAAGGGATTTACTTTAGTATTAAAATTATTCTCTAAATTTTAATGAAATGTTAGATTTACTTTTGTTTTAAGGAGAGTTAAATAACTTTGTTTCGTTTGTTGAAATATTATTAAAAATTTAAATAAAATCCATAATGCCAAACAACAATAAATCAAACAAAGATTTGAAAAACAAATTAATTTGTCATGAATCACTTTTGCTCTTTTCTTTTTCTTTTGAAATATCATTTATAACTCGAGATACAGCTTCTATTTCCACCTCTCGTAAATAATAGGTCTGGCAATCTAAAAGACAATAAAATTATAATAACTGAATTATATAGCCCAGGTAAAATATGGTAAAGTATTTATATATTTTACACTTATTTTACACTTCATATATTTTACATATTTTAAGTTTTTCAGTCACGGTGAAAAATCTTCTTTGCTATTTTTGTATGTAGAAACTACTAAGGATCAAGAATAAGGATTGTTTTAATAATGGGGAGGTGACGTTACCTTAAAAGTAAGGGTAAAACCAGGAATAGATGGGCTTTCAACTCAAACTTTCAATATACAAACTACTTCTTCATTTAACTTTCATATTCCAAATAAAACTTTTGCAACACAAGCAAAGACTTTGCTTTGAATATTTTTTGAATATTTTAAGACCCAGGTAACTCATTTTTCAAGATTATTGCCATCGAAACGGATAGAAATATAATTGTAAGATCAATTTTGGCTGTAAATAACTGATATTCTTTTACATATGACAAAATTGCTGCACCAGGGAAATTTTATATTTACATCTTTATCTAACAATCTCTGGTCCTTAAGTTAGGACGTGGGTGCAACTGTTCTTAAAACTTGCAAAATATTTGTTTAATCAAAATGATTATATTTTTTGATAACTAAAGACTCTATATTTCAAGATAACTGCTGTCCGGATGGAAATATAATTTTTGCAGAGACACTGCTAAGGTATTTTATTTTGTCTATTACCAACTCATCGTTATTAAGATTACTGCACCATTTTTCCTTTTTCCGTATCTACAATGACAGATAATGCTTAAATTATCAATTTTGTAAACAAACGACAATGATTACTTACTATATGTTCTCAGAGGAACTGGGATGAAATCTTTTCTATTGTTCTTTCTCTTACACACCATTTTCCAACAGGCCCATTTCAAGATTCCGAATAGATGTCCAAAAACAGTAAAAGGCTGTACGATCCACGATGCATCCTTATACTGATATACAAATGAATATCGATTAAATTTCCATATGCGATCCGACTTTTCTTGAACTTTTGCAAACGTGTTACTATACAAAAATTTTATCGGTTATTCTTTTAGAAGTTAACACACTATATTACTGTTTGAATATTTATTAACAAATAAAGGGTGTGTTCTTACTAAAAAAAAAATTATAATCTTGCATTGTTTTACCAAATATCGCAAATAAATTAACAAAAATAAATCGAAAACTAAATATTGATTATCGTAAAAGGTCAATTTAAATTTCTATAAATCTCCGAAATCTTAAAGAATGTTCGATTTTAGTGTTGAAACTATTACTGGGGGAGCAGAGTGCAGACCCGTGTATAAATCAATGTATAGAAGGTTTGACTATATTTGTAGTTAGGTATAGCCTAGGTGTATCAAAAAAATTGGTGGCCCTTTTTGTTTCATGTTGGTCGGCGGTAACAAACTAATATTAAATGTTTTATGGCTGTTTGAATTTTTCCTACTTTTAGGTGCAAAATGTGAAGAAATTGATGCAGCATTCT
>JAYJMI010136648.1:0-19771 GCA_036873855.1 Sarsia tubulosa
CCACTTTTTCATAGAAATTCACTCTGCCTCTGAAGATCGTCCTGATAGGACGTGAAACACAGTGTAAGGCCCAAGTATTTCATATTACTAATATATATAATATATATAATATATATAATATATGTAATATATATAATATTTATACGGGTGCAATATGATATAAAATCGCCCCAAAAAATACAAAATTTGAAAAAATAAAAATTTAGATTCTAAGGGAGATATGACTTCAAAAAAACAAGGACACTTTGCACTCCCCCTATCTCCCCCTTTTGGCAAATAGGGTTAAGCCAGCTGTTCCCTTAAAGTACTATATGCCTGCTGACGTTTCAGGTCAAAACGATTATAGTGTTGCACAAAGCATGCACAAAGTTAGGAAGCTAAAAAACTATTTAGCAAATGAACGGTAATCTTAAAAGGAACTTCGATTAATATTTACTTTAATTATAATAAAAGCTAGACAATTTCGTCAAATTGCAATTACATTAATTGCAATTACATTAATTACCGAAGTAGGTGAGGTTTCGAAATTAATATCCTATGTTATAGTGACGGTGACAGATGTGCAGTATAACACATATTTTAAGTGTAAACACACAAGGAGAATTTGCATGGAAGAAAAAAGATTTTTAATTAATTTAATTATGATTTTTAGTAAGATTTTTCTAAAATCTATGCCTGTAAAGTATGAGGTACTGTTAAGGAAAGAAATTGATAAAGTGTAAATTGAAAAACTATTTCGTTGTTTTTAATTTTTCCTCTTTTAGTTGCACTTCAGGCATATTATAACGTTTTTTAAGTATTTTAGTATTTATTTTAAACTTTATTTATTTATTTATTTATATTATTTATTTTCAAGTAAAAAAATTTCTTGCTTTAACCATAGTTTATAGACACACAAAAGTGAACTCTGTTTCTTCTATAAACTTTGCTGTAACTACTAGTTTTTCAACCATTTTTTTAACTTAATTTTATTACATACCTCAGTCACTGAATATGTATGATATGAGTGTCACTTTGCTTTGGTGGTACCAAGTTGACCAGCCGGTTTTAGACTTGGTACTGCTGGACCCACCTTCGTTTTTGGTTTTTAATCTCCAAGGAATATACGGTTTAAAGGGTCCGAAATTCCGACGAAGGCTGCTGTACTGATGATCAGCAAATGGCACTTGTATCATAGGTAGAGGGGCTTCGGTCTTTAGGGAGTGACGACCCTACCTATAACTTCAGTTAACCAATTACCATCAATATTCAATTCCTGTGAAAGGTATAAGTGAGGTTAAACCCCATTTATGGAGCTGCGTAAGCTCTAGTATAAATCATTTAAGACTGAAAAGTCGAGTATTTCAATGATATATTAAGTCTTGTCATTGTTTTCCATCATTCATCATATATGTGCTGGTTGCAGTTGTGCCTACTATATGACATTAAGTATAACACAACAGAAAATATTCTTTACTCCTGCTTCTATATGATAATGCTTTGAATCTTCAGATAGTAGTTGGTAAGAGGTGCAACTAACGAAGATTCCTGTATTAATACACAAGACAAGATATATATTATTATTTATTATAAATTTAACGTGTTTTCTCTTATATATCAAAGCTCTTTATTTATTTGAATTGAGCACTATTTTTTGATAAGAAGAAATTAACATACATAAAATAGAATATATATAAAATATATACAGGGTGGGCCAAAAAAACCGACGTCCTTGTTATACATCGTTATAAAAAAAAGTCTTTTAAAGAAATAAGTTTTTTGGTAATACACCTAATCATGTTTAGAAACAATATGATAAAATTTATGGGGTAATAGAAAACATAAAAAAAACATGGCATTATCGAAGTTGAGTACCAAAACATCATTTTACAATTTTGTGGAAGATACAAATATTACTAATAACAGTTATACTCAACGTATTTAGGGCTGAAAAGCTAAAATTTGATCAATTTAATAGTGATAAACTTGAAATAGGGATATCAAGGAAAGTTTTACAGTTCTACCTAATTGTTCTGATGTATTTATTTCAAAAAACTATATTTATCCAAATATAGAAAATTCCGGTCATGATTTTCTTTTTCGTAACTCAAAATGGCGGATTTTTAACAGCAAATTTTAGAAATAACTTATTCGATCGGGGCATGGCGGGGGTTAAACTTCAGAGGCTCTTAATACTTTATTTACGTCCTTATTATGGTCCTTTAACAGGAATGTTGGTCGTTTATCTCCCAAAATATCTATTTAGAAAAAGTGGTTGATCACAACCATTTTTCCCAAGATTTTAAAGAAAAATGTAGATTGCGTCCGAAATAAATATGTTGTGAGATAAACGACCAACATTTCATATAAAGGACCAAATTATGGACGGAAATAAAGTAACACTCTGTTCTTAACTTTGACCCCCGCCATGCCCCGATCACATTAGTAAATTCGAAAATTCGCTTTCGAAACTTCGCCATTTTGAGATATTTAAAAAAAATGAACTCATAAAATACTTTTTTTTTTGGTAGTAAAAACCTTTTTGAAGTTTTATACATAACAAAAATTATTAATTAAGTTCATGTGCAAGTCATTTACCAAAAATGTAGTCAAATTATACGTATTCGGCCTTAACTCTATTGAGTAATTTTAAAATAATCGTTTTGAGTCCAACCATATACAAAATTAATGGCATAATGTTCAACGTGGCTTCCTTCATTATCTAAACAAATTTGTAGCCGAGTTTGCCACTGAACATTTGCTTTTTTTATCCAGTGCTGTGGCGCGCTAGCCAAGATGTTTATATGCTGATGTGTTGTGAAACTTCTTCATGTAAGAGTGCTGAAATATTATATAGTATTTTTGGTTAATCTGAAATAGAAACTAACTTTTGTTTTTAAAACTATATTAGTTTTATGCGTTAGCAATCTTTAGCCAACTTTCATAACGTTGAAAGTCGTTTCTACGTTTTTAAATGTATATTCTATATGAAGGGATTTACAAAAAATCGGACAGTGTGGGGAATTGAACCCACAACCTTACCCTTAGTTGAGAGTCACTCTAACCAACTGAAGAACCCGGGCGACAATACTACTCTTCGAATAAAGCAATGAAATAGACACTTGAAAAACAGAATATACACAGACGTTATATCTATCTATCTATAAGGCGAAAGAATACAACTTAAGGCGAAAGAATACAACTTGTTTATGGTACTCGGAGTTTCACGCTAGAAGCGATCATTCAGCCAATAATTTACAAGTTTATCAATTTTAAATTTTAACAATTTATAAATTATTGGCTGAATGATCGCTTATAGCGTGAAACTCCGAGTACCATAAACAAGTTGTATTCTTTCGCCTTAAACGATATATAAAGCTCTATTATAAATATTGAGCACTTTTTACGACGAAGTCAACGCACCAAATTATCTATAGAATATATATACCGTACTATACGGTGTGACCGGTGAGGATCCTTCCAGAGCCGATAGTACGGAATTTGTGGTATATCACTGGCTCCCCATCCAGGAAAGATTTCTCCCTAAGCAAATTATCAGGGTAAATCTTTAACAGTTTTTCCTGAAAGAAAAACCTCATAATACTTTTTTTCGACATCACGTTAACTGAAGTTGTCATGTTAACATACTTATTCATTGACTGGGATATGTGGGATCGTTTTGCCCAAAGATATAGAAGATTCAAAAGAATAATCAATACCCTCCTGCAAAATAACTTTGGCATCTATAACTGTTCTTTTGTCTAAAATGCTACCAATATGTATTTATTTCTCAGTTAGTACTTTTATTTGAAACATTTAACATTTTTATACTGAAAATGCATCCTATTAATTAAGGCTTTTACACTGATGACAAAGTTTCAAAATAATGTGGTTGCTTTACATATTCTTATATTTGCCATATTTGCTGAAACAACATACTTTGGCAACCATTTCAAGTTTTGTCATTTAAGGATTAAACTATGGCGTTTAATTATGAAACTGTACATTTATTAAAAAACGCTTTTTGTTTCACTTAGTCCTTCAGTTTTTTTTGTTTTTTTTATATGTACTTAAAATAAACCGAACTTGAAGTATATCGAACAACTAAGTTTTAGGAAACAATAAATGTTGGAAAAAGATTATCGGCAAAATTAAAAACAAAATAAATTAATCTTTGGTTAATTAGGCTTAAAGCTAGACCAATAAGATTAATGTTTCATAATATGGTGGTTTTTAAAACGTAATTGCTGACGTCAGCAATAAGATAAACTCAGACATTAACTAAAGTATTATGTTTTGACAAATATTAACCCTATAATAACTTTTTGTGAGGGCAATACCGTAAAATATTGACCGACGTTAAAAGTATTGTCCCGAGCCTGTGAGGCCAATACGTTAACGGAGGTCAATATTTAAGGTATAGTGCGAGCAAAAACGTTGTTATATGGCTTATTACCTCACTCATTTGTTGTTTTCTTAGTCAAGGTATTATTAACAAAAATCAAATTAAGCATAAATATATAAAGCAAAACAGTAATAAACTTCAATATCATGACTTCCTTTATTAAAGATTTGTTGTTGTTTTTTGCAATAGAGTGATTTCCTTTCTCTTCGTATTGATCGTTTCAAAGATTATTCTTTTTAGAAGTAGCGGTGTTTTTCACATAGCTTTTTGTTTGTTTGTTTACATAACAGTTTAATCCAATGTTTTTTAAAATAGTTTCTTTGTCAATGGTTTTCGAACGCATAATTAACATTTTAAACCAATCACAATACGGGATTTTGATTACAGAAAATTTGCCCTATCGATACGGAAGTACCGCTGAATAATGCCCGTCGCCAATGGTTTTCGAACGCATAATTAACGTTTTAAACTAATCAAAACACGGGCTATCGATTACGGAATATTTGCCCTATCAGTGGGGTAATAATGTACAATAAAATCGTTTTATTTTCAAATATTCACGAAATTTCAAAAAAATAGAGTTCTTTTTTCACCCCCTATTTGTACTATCAAAATTGAAAGATCTGTCAAACATAAGCATTTTGAAAAGCATCTAGCCTCATGGTTTTTTTTGGCAAAGAAAAATACAAATAACGTAATGTTGCCAATACACATAGACGCATTTCAAAGTGACGTAGTTTGTTATGATTGCCTCGATAATTCATATTTTTATTAGGGTTGTTTCTTTACAATCTTTGTCGACCAAGAGACACATATTGCCTGTCCAAATTACGCATTTTAATGCTCTTTTTACATTTTGTCATTATTTTAGGTATTTAGATTATTCAAATTAAAGAAAAACACAAAACATTAATTGGCTAGGGATTATATTTGTCACCATATAATATATTAACGTGTAAAGTAGCTCTAATATCAAATGTAAACATTGAAATCCGTCTATAGTGTTAGACTGGTTTGTTCTGCGGGAAATATCAGAAATCGGTAAATTTCCGAAATTCGAGTTTATTGCGAGCAACAGGAGAAACAAAAACAAAAAGTGTTGATATAGGCTTTATTTTTAATCTTCATAATAAAGCACATTTTTTCCTTGTTACTTCTACATTTTATTGATAAAGTTGAAAAAAGATGAGATTTTTTGGCAATTAGGTGCAAAAGTACTAAGTCTATGTGTAACCAAACCCAATTTTTCAAGTTAATCGAAAATGCTAAACATTAGATTACTATAGGGATATTCATATGAATAATATTCTCTAGGTTTACGGGGAAATAATCCTAAAGCATATAAGACTTTTCTAAAGTTTTTAGTTCATATGGAAAAATAATTCTTGGCTTACCGAGGAATTATTTCACTTGTTGTTATCACGCAGAAAAAACAAGTCAATCAAACTTTAAATATTCCCCGCCTAACGACATTTCGGATAGACATAGACGATATGTCAATATGAACAGGATTTTCTCGTTAGGCGGGGTATTTTTGTTCCATGTGAACAAAGCTGAACTTATACTAAGTTTTCTTATACAAGCGATATTTCGGTTAGGGATTTGTCAGGAAGTTTCCTCACTTACCGATGAAATGTGCATCCATATGAATAGCCCTTAAAAATGTATCTAACTAAAGTATCTAATAATTCTCTAAAATTCTATTCTATCCTATCCTTTTTGGAAAATAGATTTTCTAAATACAACTTGTTAAAGCACCAATACATAGATATGATTACATTTTTGTAGAACATATCTTTGAAATGTATTTAAAATTTGAAATTTGATTTAATCAATTGATTCAGCATTGATTCAGCGTATATAGAGTAAAATAATTCCAAATATTTTAAAAATTTTTGATTAACAATTTGAATTTTGATTTTGCTTTAAGGTATTGCTTAATTACCCCTTTATTGGCTCAAATTTTCACAAAACAATTTTGAAGCAGTGGACTATGATTTCAGAATTATGTCCCTTGAATATGAAAGTGACCATAACTTTCATTTTGATTATAAAATTAATTAAAGATCGTTGTTTGGGAATTAAAAACCGATCAATCATTTTTAACTGTCAATTAAATGGCTTTGTATTAGACAGTCTGTCTTGACAGTCTGTCTTGGTGGTTAATGCATTTTCATATAAATATTAAATCAAAAAGAAAGTACTTTTTTTTTAATTAGAAAATTGGTAGCAAAGATTGGGTAGCAAAACTACCAATAGAAACAAAATACAGATATTTAAATATTTAGCAGTTTTTATTTATTACTATGCCTGGAAATAGTTACCAACCGTTAAGACGCGATAAAGCACTTTGTAAAACCGCTGGTAACCATTTTATCAATCGTTCTTCTGGAAGTAAAAGTGAAACAACGAAATCTAGTAAACCATCTACTAGTAACCAAAGTAATAGTAAACCTAACGTAAATAAATCATATACAAACCAACGTAGGAACGCTGTGTCAGAACAATCAACTGATGAAAGATATGGACTCAAGGTGGTATTGAAAAAACATATAACTGATAAAAAGATAAAACAACTGACATAACTCTGACAGAATTCTTAGTAAGACTTTTTTACTTAACATTAGGACAAGTAAAGTTTTACGTAAAACAAGTAAAATTTTGCTTAAAATAAGTAATTTTTTGCTTAAAATAATTTGCTGTGTAGCAACATTAATGATAAACTTAAGTAGAACTAAAATCTGCAGATACCAAAAGTCCGTTTAACGATAGATCGAATTTTGAGTTTATTTGTAATAACACAAATGGCGTGTCGGAATGGTGAAATTTTATATTGGAATATCGTAGCAGGTATTTCGAGTGGGACGTTTTATATTGGAATAACACAAAATAGCGTGTCGAAACAATAGAAATAAAGCATCTGGCGTGCCGGAACGATAATTTTGTGGTAGAAAGAGTATGAACGGTGATACTAAAATCCGATAGGATGTAACACAAGGGCGTAAATTGACGTCAGAATATTGAAATTATGAAAATTCTTTCAGGCTGGAAAGACATAAAATTTGATACATGTATATTTCCTGTACGCGGAATGTAATAAACAATTAAAACAGAAATTAAAGACCCTTATACAAGATGTCCTTGTAAAATGGTAGATATTTTCGAGGATTTGACCGAGTTTATGATCATGTATGTGTATCCTACTTTTAAGAAATATATTTGTATTTAATTTGTGATATATCACTGGCTCCCCTTCCCCGTGCAAAAATCTGGAATTAGAGGGATTCGAAATGTTGTGTCAGTACGATAATTCTAATACTGAAAAAATTACTAGGCAATTTGTGGTAAAAAGAGTATAAACGGTGTTATAAAAATCCGATAGGATGTAACACAAGGGCGTAAAAATGACGTCAGATCAGTGTAATTATAAAAATTATTGCCGGCTCGAAAGACATAAAGTTTAATACATCTATATTTCCTGTAAGTACTGGAATGTATTTAGATTTGATTAAAAATGATAATAAACAATTCAAACAGAAATTAAAGACCCTTACCAAATGTCCTTGTAAAATGGTAGATATTTTCGAGGATTTAACCGAGTTTATGATCATATATGTCTTTCCTAATATGTTTATCAATTAAATAAAAAGTTTACATTTTCTGTCGACTTCAAATATTTTGTACCAGTAAATCAGGTTCCGTCACAGATATGCTTATCCATACACAGTTTATTATGTTTTACAAGAACCAGAAAACTTTAAAGCTTTTTTTTTTGATCAGTTTTTTTTTAAACCAGAATTCGATTTAGACTTATCAAGAATCCACGTTGCCCTAAACTTTACATTGGGAAGGATCACCATGATACTGCAGCCCACCGCAGCCTGCCGCAGTATTTGAACTTAGAGTTTAGCCATCACTCACAATCTTAGGATTAATTCCTTAACCATTGAGTTACAGCCTTCATTTCGTTCATGTTTTTAAAACAATCTTTTTTTATGAACACTATTTTGATAAACTATGATATCAACTTTTAACCCCCCAAGAATTTTAAAATTTGTCAATTTTTCAAAAATATGTTTTTTTACTAGTTTAAGCATCCAGAATTCGTTTTTTCGATCTAATTTGTGGTAAAAATAACTATAACGTGTATTTTTAGTCCATTTTCTAGAGGGATGTAGTTAAAAAACACCCGTAGCAATGGCATAGCAACGTTGAATATCCCTCGTAATTTGACTTTATTTTCCTATAAAACGTTTGGGAGTTTGGGCCTTAAGTTGAGTAATCAAGACATAAAAAAAGTTGAACTCTGCAGCTCACAGAGACTAAATGAACCTCATGTTTTTTTATTCTTGCAAAAACGATAAATTTTTAACGAATAAAGTTAACAGAATAAAAAGAATGATTCAGAAATAGATATTAAAGATTTGGCAAGTTATTGCCATGAAATATATAAATATTAATAGAGAAATTGAAGCAAATATTGACGTTTATAACTATTTTTGTATATATCGCTAATTCCACTGCAAAACGATAAAGATGTTACTATATCTCAGAATATAGGAATGTTTATAAACTTTTAGTAATCGAGTAACATTATTTACAGCTACATAGTTTATTAGAGTAGAGAATTCAAATTTACAAATATGGCTGCAAGAAAACAAAGAAGGCAGCGAACGATAATTTATCGAGTAATGGCAGCGGTGATGTTCTAGGCATCCGTTATACCTGCTAAAATTAAAAAAATTACACAAAACTTAATTCCGACAATTACTTTAAAGGACAATCATAGTTTGAACAACTTATGTTTTATAATAAAGCAATACTATTATTCGCGATTTCCGCAGATTAACAATTTTGAGCTCCCGGCCATAATAATGAAAAACCGTTTAAGGAAAATTTATAAAATTTCGAGGGCATATTTTTATCATAAAAAACTGTGATTTAAGTGAAACAGATTTTCGGGGAGTTTCATCAAATTTGATCTTTTGGCCTCTAAAATCCTAAATTTCGGCATTATTAAATGAGGCTAGTTTGACTAGTCGCTACAAAAATTTGTTAATTTTTCTTGTAAATTTGTTTCACTTAAAAAGTTTTCAAAATTGCTTGATTAAAGAATTTTTCCATCTCAGGGGGTTAGCCCCTTAAGCTTGTTTTAACGATGTTAAACTGTACTTGTTACTTTCAATCATTAAAGCAGCACTGCCTCAGAAATTTTTATTAGCTCATTAGAAGCGTCTTACTAAGTAGATTACAAAACTACTTTCACTTTTATCAGTACGATATCAAATAAGGCCTAAAATGTAGATTTTGTAAACTAACGACAATGGCGAACGACAATTTCATCTAACCGAATTGTGTAAAATCATCAACAATTATTAGTTTGTACATATTATTACACTATTATTTTTTCATTTTTTTGTACAGACAAAACTACTTGGAATTAGAAGATTAAATTTTTACTGGTAGAATAACTCAATATTATATTTACAATCAGCTAATAAAATATTCTGAGGCAGTGCCTCTTAAAATAACTATTAAACGATTGCTTAGCGTACTTAAATTTTTACGATTTAAACGTACCTTAAATGTAGCAATTGTATCCATATTGAAAATCCTTTATGACCCAAGAAAACAAAATTGAAGGTGATGTAGATGATTTTTGAATGATGTTTATAAAAATGTGTCAAATGTGGTAAATATTAACAATTTATCATCTTCCACAAACAAGGAAAAGCTAATGCGCATTAGTTGTTATTTGTGTTATTTTATTAGACTGTAACAAATAGAATAGATCATTAACCCTACTCTATTGGGCTTGTTCCAAACTTCAAGTAGGAAGAGGGGTGTAAACTTACCTACCCCATTTAAAATCTGTTTTGCTAACCTACATGCCATATAACTTTGCATAGTTACCAACCAACAAGCATATAAAATTTTGTTTTCTACAAAAAAATATTGAAACTTGTTTAAAAGGGTTACCTACTTAAGTTCGAAACAATATGAAAAAAAACCTTTCGGTTATGGTGGTAGCCTGAAATTTTATACACTTATTTTAAAAGTCACAAAGTTTGGGGGCCTTCGGAGTAAAAGTTATTACAAAAGATTCAGAAGCGTAGGTAAGAAGATTAAATAGTACTAATAGATGAATAACCTAATTTAGTTCAGCAAAAGTTGGCGACTAATTGAAGCCGGGAATTCGGCGAATAATTGAAGGCAGGAAGTTGGCAACTAATTAAAGCCAGGAAGTTGGTGACTAATTTAAGCCAGGAAGTTGGCGTGGCGATTAAAAACGATTAAAATTTACGTCAACTACCTTAAATACAATAAAAATAGGTATTTTTGAAAGGAAAATCTATCTACTCTTGTTTTTTTTCTAGTTTTGTTTCTAATTTGTTTCTATTTAACGTTATTGTATTCTGCTCAGCTGTTCTTACTCGAATACGTTAAGACCGGTTCCAGTTGTATTATGAATGCTTTTCCTAAACATCTTCTAAAATCATTATTATGCCAAATAAAATAGCCTAAGCGGTAAAATGTAAACAAACATTTGAAAGAAAAGCATGTTCAACTCATCGAGCTAAATAGTTTTATGCCTCCTGAAACTCCTCGTGTTCATTAGTTTTACCGCTGTACATATGCTTACTGTGTCGCTTTAAACTAAAGAAAAAATATACTTTATTAACAAAATAATTGATTTAATTTAGCTGACGTCATCTTTTTTGTTAAAAAACGAGGTTTTTGGCTCGGGGCTCCATGAAGGACTTACGTCATCAGCTGAAATCGACACTAAAATGCTTAATTTTGATATTTCTTTAAAGATTTTGACTTATTCATAATTAGATTTTGTTTAAGTGCTTGGAGACGCTTTTAAATCACATAAATTTATTCATTTGAATGAATTCCTCACGGAGCCCCGAGCCTAAAACCCCATTTTATTGGGAAAAGATGACGTCATCAAAATAAATGAGAAATTTTTTAAAAAAATAATACAATATTCTTGAATTTAACGCTCATGTAATTGCATATAACAAATAAATTTACTTTCAATGGTATAATAACTGTTTGGGAAGATGCATGAGAAAGACCACAACAAAACTGTCATAACCGCCCTTAACGTCGTAATACGTCGAGTAGACTAGAAATACAACCTCGTTCTCAGGGCACCTTGCCTCGTTTTACTTTGTGAGACCAGCCGGATAAAATATCGAGGTATTAGGCACTGGGAACAAGTTTGACTAGAAGTAGTCTATTTTACGGAAACGGCAAACTCGGAGAAAAAATCCCGTGCAGAGCTCAAATAATATTCTTATATAATATATGTTCTTCGCTATATCAAGTCTAAGTTGTTCTATAAAGTAAAAGTTTTGTAAGGGCTTTTGGGCCTAAGGTTGAAAAAGAAACATTGGAAACTGTTAACAAAATATATTTTGCAAGGATCTTATCTTAGGATCTTACATATCTTGCTTATAAAATACTAGAAAACGCTTTTCTTAAAATGGACATAACTATATGGTTATAAAGCCTTTATAACCTTTACAATCAATCAATCGTTTCTATACTAACTTTCCGCATGTATAATTGCAGCACATTGCCGCATTGGAAAACAAACTCGATCCCAGGTTTTCTTTTCTCTTTTTAGCTAAATATCCGTTCGTGAAAGAATACGCTCTGGGGACGAGAATGATTGGAAAAGTAATTATTATAACGTTACTTTAATAAAAGATTTTTAATTTTATTATACTGTCTAATTTCACCGCAGTAAATCCAGAAATAACTGCATGTGAAATCTATTATCTGAAACATAAGATCTCAATGTCTGCTAGATAAACAACGTAATAAATCATATCTGATATCTGATCGGATAAATCATATCAGAAGTATCTGATAAAAGTTCTCAAACTTATTTATTTATTTATTTACTTCAAATAATAATTTTGGAGCAAAAGGGTTACTAGAAATATTTTAGTTTCTTAAATGAAAAAATACGATTACTGGAATAAGTATATGAATAAACTGTAATAATAATAAACTATTTGCTGCCATCTTGACTTGAATTAGTTAAAAATACAGTGCAGATTGAACTTTGAACTTAAGCTCACCAACATCTTTCTCAGATTTTTTATTATATAAAAGAATAGCTTGGGAACGAGGAATGTAAATACTGAGTTTAGTTGCCTCAAATAAAGTTATCATGTTCGGCAAATAACTTCAACCCAACTCACAAACACAACACAAAAGCTGGTAAAAATACATTATTCATAAATTATCAACAGAGTAATTTGGTAAAATTTTCACATGTAAAAGTGCTCTACTCTAAAACGAGGGGCTTTTATATCTGTATATTTTACTTTAAAGAGCCAATATCCGATGTAATGCATTGCGCGGTTTTTGTTCAAAATGTTGGTTAGCTAGAATTTCAACTTTACTTTTACTCTCAGTAAAAGTAAACAAATCAGACGCAATGCATTATATCGGATATTGGCTCTTTAAATATGTATAAATATGAAAATCCATCGCCCCAAACTTTTGTTAAAGGGATGTTTAACTTTAAGAAACATAATCCCCCTGTCTTAATAGACTATAGGTTGTACCATCGTATCAGACAACAGGGATATAAAATATATTACTAGTAGCAGTATACTAGTATGATCATCACATCATGTAAAATGATATTCACAAACCAATTTATAACATTGTCGCATTGTTGTCTTAATCAAATGAAAATAAGATTTAGATAAAATACTTTTTTAGAGGACGGCACGGCAGGGGGAATGCGATGAGATGAACAACAGACCAACGCACAAATAAAACTTTCATCACATCACTCTACATCCTTTTTACTCATCAGTTACTTACTTTTTTTAAAAACCAAACAATGTTATACTAGCTATTAAAATAAATGTCTCGTTTCAACAGTTCAACCCTAACCTACATGCTGTAAACCAACGTGGGTGGGGTGAACAACCCGACAGTACATACAAGCAGCATGGAAAGCATTTCCCGCTCAAAACATTTAACTTTCCCCGGTCAAACTAACCTATAAGTTATATACTTTCGATATCCCTGTTTCACTTTCATTTTCATTAGTTTTTTAAAACGGGTTTGCATTTTTTAGAGAAGTGTCCGTAAGTGCCCGTATTATGAAATGTGTTCGCATTTTTATGAAATGTGTTCGCATTGTTATGAAATGTGTTCGCATTTTTCTGAAATGTGTTCGTAATTTAATGAAATGTGTATGCAATTTTAAAGAAACATTTTTGCAGTTGTGGTCCACCATAAAAAAAGAAATAGAGTTTATTTCCATTAAAAGATGTTAATTTATTTACTCATTCATACTAAACTCTATTAAGGTGTCATTAAAAGATTACTGGAATACTACAAAAGTTTTATAGCTCTACTGTTTGTAGTCCAGGGGGCGAAAATACACCACCCTCCAGTTTAATTTTCACTAAATAAAAGTTTTTATGCAACTATGTTCTATGATATTGTTTGTACAAAAATGTTCTAACCAGATGTCCATTTTATGACCTCACAAAATTTGATGGGAAATCGAAAATAATCGGAAGATAAAGCAATGATTATTGCTGCTCTTTGCAATAGACACTTTTTGAATGTTTTGCAACAATTGTGTTAATATTAAAAAAGTTATTATCACTTATTGGTAACACTTGTTTTCATTTTCGATTGAAAAAATGATTTATTAGTAAAAAAAGTAAAAATATAAATTTTCTTTCTTTCTTTAATATACGATAGGTCCCTCGAAAAAATGGACCCAAATTATAACATTGAAAAGCTCTTGACGTCGGATTTTCTTTTTAACCATCATTATTTCACTGGCTTCTGTTTTGCAAAGATAACAACTTGAGCAATGCTTTTAAATTCAATATACTAGGTGATATAGGCATGTGATATTTCGAGTATTAAGCCGTGCATCCTTTTTTCACGTTTATCAATGATTAAATTTTGATGTCTATGGTTGACGAAAAAAACAAATAATTTCTTCTAAAAGCGCAACCTCGATCCCAGAACCGCTTACCTCTTTTACTTGTTGGAAAAAATATCAAGGTATAAGGCACTGGAAACGAGTTTAGTAAAAGCGGATCTGGTTCTAGCCAATGTTCTTCATTTAAATTCTGCAGTTTTCTAAAATTTGTCGAAAGAAACCGTTAAAGTTGATGACACTCTAGGTTATTACGCAATTGTTTTTACCTAGAAACAATAACGATGCTCTGTTCATTAAAGTTTGAGTAAATACCTAGTGTACCGTAAAAGTCGCAAGTTTCAATAATCGAAAAGAATTTTGATAGCGGGAATGAGAATTGACGGGGATTCGAAATATGCATTAATTTGTTTTGGAATTTAAGATTGAAAATACATAAGTGGATGCTTAAAACCTTGTTTCCAATAAGCGTAATTATCCGCGCGGACAAAATGTTCTGCCTGGAAAAGTTGAATCTTGGGCTACTTTTTTCCGCTTGAGTATAAAAATTCGAAATTGGCTATTTTTAGTATCAACGCATGCGCATAAAAGATTTTTAAGGGGCTGTTTATATGGAGGTGAGCTAGACCGGTTAACCGGGCTGGCCCGCCTAGCCGAGATCTCACTGATAATGTATAACTCGTATAAAAACATTTTCGTGTTTATATGAGCATCGGGCTAGCCCGCCTAACCGAGATCTCACTTGAAGTTGCCGAGATCTCGGCTAGGTGGGATGGAATTTTCTCATATAAACACAAGAAAGCGAGCCAGCCCGATTAGGCGAGATGAAATTATTGAAATTAAACATTCGAATAATATTTATATAATGTAAACAAACTTTTTCCAGCCCGGTTGAGTGAGATAGAAATGCTACATATAATAGCAAGAAGTTTTTCATCTCGGCTAAGCGAGCAAGCCCGGTTAACCGGGTCAGCTCGCCTCATATAAACAGCCCCTAAGTGTATAAAAGATTCAAAGTCTGAAGTCAATAATTTTTGAACAAATACTGTTTTAGCAATATTTTCTTAATGGAAAAAAGGCCCACAGACCTCGTTTTCTAAAGCAATAAGATTATTTTTTTAGGAATTAAAGATTAAAATTGAGTTAAAATTTCCTATACTTTTACTCGTTTGCTGTCAAAAATTAAAACAGTTGCATTAATCTTAACGATGATAGAAAAAAATTGATTACGTCAGATAATTCGCGATTGCTCCATCGAATAACGAAAGTTACTTCATTTTGAAGAGTTTGTTAATTTTTATAACATTTACTTTATCTGATAAATGAGTCAGGTCTCTCGACCAATCAAATTTAAAGTCACTCTTGATATCACTTTTTATATATAAATATATTTAATATAAGTTTTTTTTAATTCATTAATATTATTTTAAAAATTGATTAAACATTAAATTTTTAATGAATTTTTTTTTTTTATCAATTGATAGATTTTTTTTTCTAAAATAGTCTTTTAATACAATAGTAGCGAATTTATTTAGTTTGACGTAGATCAATTTTTCAATTTTTTTCTATTATTCAAAAGTTTTCTGTTTCTATTTTGAATAAGCATAGTGACGAAAATTTTACAAAATTGTTTAGAAAGAATTTACGAAAGAGCAGTCGAAGATTTTTTTATTTTGATTACTAATGGGTGTTATATGGCGTTAAATTGTAGTCAGATTTTTATGCAGATCGAATCCAAAAATATGAAAAGGTAGAATCTTAATTCAAAGTTAAATGGGTTTACTCAGGTGAAATCATTTTTTTTTTAAATACTAATACTGAAATTTATGTGTTATAAAGAGCAGTAGGAAACTATTAAAGTTGAAAAAGGTATCTAACAAGGTATCTGCAGAAAGAAATTGACCCGAATTTTCATTACTAAAGTGGTGATCTTATTCTTAACGACGGTATAAAAGATTAATTACGTCATTACTCAAAGTTTCAGTGCAGGATTAATCAGTTTTAACAAAACACATGAGTGAGTATGTCTCTTTACCTAAATTAACAAAATTGTTAATATTTGTAATTCTAAAAAATATGTGCGTCATTTTTCTAAATTTAAGTACTCAAATTCATTTCTTTTTTGAAATTTTTACAAAAAATCGTTGCAATGTAGGAATTTTTTATACTTTACGAAGTCTAGTTGTTGAATTAGCCCGCGATTAACTTCAATTTTTTTTGTTTCACTTACTTTTTCGTTCTTACAGACAGAGAAATGCTCATGTGAAGCGATTGATGACCGCTAACCGAGATGGAATTTTTCTCAACTGGTAGACATTTTAGATAAAACTTTTACGCAAAAAAATCATCGCATAAATATTATCGCAAAAAAGTAGTCTCCAGCCTTGTTAGCCAGTTAATCCTCTTTTCAAGAGTCGTTCTTTAAGTTGCAAAATAAATAAAAACTTGAAGAAAAAAATTAAGTAACTAACACTTCTTGCTTTTTTATTTTTTTATCTAAAGCTAAATAACGAGGACAAATTTTAGGCATTTGATATTGTAGTAATATACTGAAAATAAAATGGAAGATGACCACTTCAGCAGTATCCTGTAAAATATTTAGCCAATTTCTATGTGTAGTTTTTGAGATATTTGTATTCCAAAATCGGTAAACAAAACAAGCAGTTGAGTTAATATTTTAATGTTTGAAAGTCTGCTGATTTTTGAAAGGAAATAATAACTAAAATTGACTGCTTCTTACGGTACTCTTAGCAATACATTAATTTCAATACTGGTTCCAAAAATGATTTCACTAGCCTGAGCCACAGACACGAAAACAGGGTTAAACCGTTTTACGGTGCGTAGAGTTTGTACTCAGGCTAGATTTGACCTGGTTAAACCCCATGATTAGGTATATTGTTATTCATTTCATAACAATACGGAGATTCGTTCTGATTTAAAAATTATAAATTAATAACGATCCGCTAATTCAAATTCTTAGTAAAATACTTTATATTTTTACACCAGGTCATTAGCAAATATTTAGAACATTAATTACGTATTGTTAAAGTTATTATTTTTCACGACTTACTCAAAGTGTTTAGTAACAAACTTACTTTAGTAATTTGCATAACGCTTTGAATTAGCGGATCGGTGTATTGTTTTCTGTTCTAAATTCATATGTCATTGAATATATGTATTTCAAGGAATGAAATAATTTATATATACTTAAATCATAGTCTGTCGTCTATAGGACTTCAGAAGCTGTTTCGCTGTGCTTTTTGTCGAATTAAAGAAACAGATTTACCAAATCATGATCAGTTCTACTCAAATAGATTATGAATGTCTATTCTTTTCCATCTAGTCTACAAAGTAGAAAAAACTGATTATAAACTAACGGAAACAACCAGACATTAGAGAGTTCACGCATCTACTACGACAACTGGGAAGATAATATCTAATTTGAAAAATAAACTCTTTCAATAACATATATTACTTTTTTGCTTCAAACGATCTCTTCAAAGTCTTTAGGAAACTGTTAATGTCTTTTAAGCTAAAAAAAGTTTGTTTATGAAAAACACTCGTTAAAGGCTCTAGTAGACTCGGGAAAATTTCCCTGGAAAATAACAAATGACTTGTGAAACCTAAGTTGAAATTTTGTATGTTTAAAGAGTAGCTAGAGTATAATCAATCTCGCAAATTTAACTTCTTGTTTTTAGCAGATCTTAAGTAAAATTATTTCGAACTTTGCAAAAAAACTCTGCAAAAAAACTTTTTTAGTCGTGCACAATGTAGACTAGTTTTAGTCGAATTTGGAAAAAATGGAAGGCGGGAGAAAAAAAATCGGAAAATTTAATTTTTTGTCCGATCCAATTTTTTTTTAAACCGGGCCGATATTCCGAAAACCGACTTAATCTAGTCTATGCACAATGGGGAAAAATACTTAATGTTTTTATTATGTTTTTCGGAAGCAGGATAGTACCCTTCTACTGATTCACTGCGCTGATAAATAGTTTTTATGATTTTCCTACAGTTTTTAGCATTTAAAGTTCCACTGATGACATCACTAGTTTCAGCCTAAATATTTGTAATAAGGAGCTTTTTAATGTAATTTAGGTCTATGAACATTTTCAATCATTGTGTAAGAACTATTAGTAGGTTTTTTGGATTATTTTGTGACGCGATTAAGCAAAAGCAAAAAAATGGTTTTAATTTTAACGAAAATCTCACTTAAGTGCGTTGAGTACAAAAAACGGAACTTGTCAAAAGATGAAAAAAAATTAAGTATTTGCTTATTTGCATTTATATATTTTGAATGAATAACGTACTGATATCAAAAAATAACTGGTCGGTAGACCCCCCTTGAACCCCTACGAATATGAAGTAATCAAAATCATAACCATAGTTCAAAATCGAATATTCAAATACCAGAAATTATGAATTCGTAATGTACCCAAAAAGTTTCTTTTGTTTTAATGATTAGCTGTTGGGTTTTTTCAAAAACTGCCTTCTGATAATCAACGCTTTTTTCCTCTACTATCAAAAAAAGAGGTAAAAAAAAAGTAAAGTAAAAGAGGTAAGAGGCCCTGGGATCGAGGTTGCTCTACAGCATGGAAGTGATAATTCTTTACAACTTGATCATTCTTTTACAAGTGTAAAAAGATTTGATCTATGTTTGAAGTAGACTACATTGAAGTCCGTTATTTGCTAACTCGGAAAAAGAATCGCCGTAAATAAGATTCCCGTAGAAGCAATTTATTTACGAAAGAAGTAAAGATATTTTATAAGTTGAAAAAAGTAAAAGAGAGATATAAAAAGTAAAGAAAAAGACTCTAGTCTATGTTTGAAAAAAAAATCCTCCTTAAATTAAGTTAAAAAGACTCCTGTATCGTATTAACTAAAACAAATTATCAATTAAAAAGGTTAGTCTCTTTGAATCTATAAATAAAATATTCATATATTAATAATAAATTAACTGGGTGGATACACAAAATTTTATTTAACTGTTTTAGTTTAATCATTTCGACATATATATTCAAATGGTATAAATATGTTGCGTAAATAATACTTTATAAATTAATATTAAATTATATTAATATATGACACTTTTGTAGTCTTGACACAAACCAATTTTGTTACCATACTCTACTAGTGTTAGGAAGAAAAAAATAATTCATTCTTCGTTCTTTCTTCCAAATAAATAAAATTGCTTCAGTAAGTACTCCCGTTTATCAGTTTAATAAAATCCATCCAAAACGGCTTTTTGAATTGAATAGGCCTTTTGTTCTGAGAACCAATCAGATAAAGCTTATCGCGGAGGTCTTCCTAACTTCGAGTTAAAAAATATGAATTATAAATAAAAAATTCAAAATGGCAGATTCTAGCGATGGGGAAGCGAAGCATCTTCAAGGCATTGAAATCAAGTATTTGCTACACAAATATTGGAAAAAAATAGTTGTAGTATGATG
>JAYJMI010136649.1:0-10459 GCA_036873855.1 Sarsia tubulosa
AATTCCGCAAGCCAATCAGTATCGATTTTCTAGGAGGCGTCCGCCAGGGCTTTCTTCTCCGACATCATGAGGTAAAAGAGGAAAGAAGTCCTGGGATCGAGGTTGAATAGAAAACAATTATTACGACCGATAGTTTCTATAAAAAGGGTAAAAGTTGACGAATACCATCCAAATTTGTATCCTTTTATTTCATATTTTATTTTATTTACTTCAGTTCCTGGTTATGTTCAAACAATACCGACTAAGCTACTAGCAATCAGAATAAGAATAATAAGATTAGAAACCAAAAATATCTTCACTTTCTTTTGCAAGCATATACTTCATTTATAGCTCATGTATAAATTCTGGAAAACAAAATTTAGAAAACTGTGAAAAGCGAACTTCTTGTAGAATACCCATACTCGTTGAGTGAACAAGTGTTCTTTAATGTTAAGTAAGTAAGTAAGTAAGTTTTAATATTGTACTTGGTTGACCGACACAATCCTAAGACTTATTTCTAGAAGGGACCAAGGCCGGTGCTACCTACTTGGGTTCTGTAGTATTTAAGGCTCCCATTTGTGCCGCTGAGTTCAGTGAACTTGAACTAGCTCTACAGATAACTACACACCGACTGCGGTTCTGTGGATACCAGAGCGGGGCTCGAACTCACACAGTTCTGCAATTGAGCCTCTAATTGGCTAGAATACAGGTGCAAGCCACTACACCCGGCTAAAAGTAAATAACGTTATAGAGACTCTGCAGCATTTCGAAGTTCATCAGGATACATTGGAATTGAAGGTTTATCTGTCTCCTTTGTACTTCGTTCTTCAACTTTTTTCTAACAATGGCTGCGAAACCTTTAGTAATATCTAAGTCCCTTAAACCAGATCCTTTCAACGTAACAACTGCGTAATGACAAAAGTTTGTGCTAGTACTGTGGACAATCACGTACTTTCCCCAGGGATAATCCGATATCTTCAGGAAATTTGATTCCAAGTTGTCGTCACAGCTGATTGGTACGTCTTAAAAGTGTTTCCATAACGCGCTCACAGCAAAGATTCTTCTAATCTTCCAGTAATAGATTAAATCAAATATGCATTTTGATCCCTTAGAATATTAATTTTTATTTACATGAAATAGTCATTTAATACGAGCTGCTCCATATCTTTGTCAATTTCACAGATTTATACACTATTCTTGTAAACTTAAAGTGAATCTGCGGATATATATAGGGCAGCAAATACAAATGTCAGCAGAGAATCATCAAAATCACCTAGGAATATAATAATCGTAAAAACATTTTGTAAACTTCCAAGAAAATATTAAATGCTTTTTTGCATTATCTTTTAAAGACCAGATTCAACTTTTCGTGCACAATTTAATTATTGTTTATCATTCGGACGTTTTTCCGACTGGTTGATATTTTTCGAATGCTTAGACAATTATTCGATTGTCTATGCTAATATTGTTTATTGTTTTATTAACCAATCAAATTTTAGAAATCTCAAAAGTTACATAAATTGTTTTGTTACATAAAAACAATTTAGCAATAAATGTAAACAACATTAAATATGATTTGAGTGCTGACACAGTGCTGATTGCATTCGCACATTATCTGCTTACCTTTTATACCCGTATATTCACTTTAAGGTAACACGATTGATGATAATAAATATCTGCGAAGAATATGTAGTGAGAAGGTCCCGAGAGAAGCATCTGCACACGACTAGCTGCTTTGTAAAACTTATGCGTTTCATCGTTAAGGTAAGCATTCATTACTGCAATGATTCATCCTGAGCATAAATTACTTTAAAATCTCCCTAATCCTCTTAGGTTGTAAGGATTTAGGTCAGTTTGTACGTTGTTCTTAACATATCGAGCATAGTTTTTCGAAGCCTTTGACATGTTCGCTACTTGTACGCGTTACTCTTTGTTTTATCAGGCTCGATGAACTCTCATTAGAATCTGATTGGTCATTGTTTATACCCTCAAAAATTCCATATTTGGAAATGTATCGTTTAATTTGCTACCAAACTCTGCTCTGCGATGGTTATGACGTTTGCCAAACGCAGTTAATTTACTTTGTACAACAGCATAAACATGTCTAAAGCTGTAAAATCTTCCGGAAGGAATATTTACATTACTCCAATCTTTAGCATTTTTAATGAACGATGTTGAACTCTCTGTCGATAAGCAACTAATTCTTTCTTTTTCGTTTAGTTTGCTTCTGAGTTATATCTAAAACCGATTTTCTACGATCCATTACTATATTAAGTCCATTACACTTTTTTTTCTTTATGTTATGTTTTTAATATTTTTTGTGTACTAAATACAAAATTTAATAACAACAAACATATTCAAATAAAATCCAACGTAATGTGGAAACTAAACCTGGAAAAAATAACTAATTAATGTACCAATAAGCAACGTGACATATATACTAATTATGAGGAAAATATATACTAAATTTATTTTCTAATTTTTTTAATTTTTTTTATTACAAACCAAACAAACATCTATATCTTCCGATCTTTATATTGACCAGCTAGTGATGTTTCAACGTAACACAAATCAAGGGGGCTTGTGGATAAATGTATCTTATTGTTAGACGAGGGAACATTTGGAAGTTTGCTGCAAAACAATTTTTCAAAAGTTTATTCTATAAATTTAATATTGTCAAGCTTTGCCATGATTTTAAAGAAATCTAACCAAAAATCGGGAGGTAACTAAGTTATCCTTAAGGTGGCGGTCAACAGGTTTAAAAAAATTGCTTTAAAAAATTAGGATTTTTCTTTTATGGGATATATAGTTACATTAATCCTTTTCTTAACGTGTTTTCTTTGTTTTCTACTTCAGAACAACTTTTTTAAATACAATTGATATTTTTGTAAGGTCATGTTTTTTTTTATTCCTTTAGCAACAGTCGCTATTTTTTTTAGGTCCCGTTGCTATGTAATTATCTTTCAAACTACTTTGCGAAATTTATTGAATGACCCCAACCTCGATCCTAGGACTTATTTCCTCTTTTTACCTCATGATGTCGGAGAAAAAAGCCCTAGGAGACGCCTTATGTAAAATCGATTCTGATTGGCTGACAGAATTCAATTAAAAACATTCGAATTTTTCCGATTAGTAAATCGGATTTTTTTTTTAAACGACAAGCATCAGTTTATTTGTGGGCCATAAAAAATTACCTTGAAATATTGACTTGAAAAACACAAATCTGAGCTCTACTGTAAACAAAACAAAAAGTAAAAAGCAATTGTTTCAGTTTTCTAAAACTTTTAATAAGGCAACACATACTGAATGAGTTGGTATACAGACTTTACTAAAACATACAGGGTCGGTTGGCAAAATAATAACAATAATGTAGACAAAAAGCTGAGTCGAAACAAAAAATACATAAAATTTCAAGGAAAATAAATGTGAAAATGACAAAGTTTCAAATAATTATCAAATATAATGTTTTTCTTAAAATAAAATGAGACTTTATAAAAACTGAAAAACATATTTTGCCGAATATAAAGTTAAACTAAAAAGTCGGATTTTACTAGGTCAGTCGGTCTGGTCTGTAGACCAACTCATTCACATTCGAATATTTTGTCAGCCCGGGAACCACGAAATAATGTGAATACTTGATCTGCATATCAAAAATACAGTGCTGTACTGTACCGTAAGATATGTATAAAATTTTACAACAAAAATATTGGTTAAAAATTATTCTTCAATGTTTCTGTTTTGCAAGATTTTATTGATGCACATCGGTATATCAAATACTGCACTACAGTTTTGGTACATGCATCGTAGAGTAGTCCATTTATTTCAGCAGCAGGTGTCAGATGTAAGTCAGTAGAACTAGGTATTCTCTTTCCTTGTAAAGAAAACCTTTCCAATACTGTGATAATCGATATTCGTTTATGATTACACATCATAACACTGTCTTTAAAAAACAAGTCGAGAGTTCAAAACAAAAAGTAAATCAGCCAAGAAATTCAAATTCTGTATAAATCCAAACTTTTATAACATCAAGTTCATTCTGCTTGCAATATCACCAATCATTACAATAATTGCTTTAATTAGTTCAATAAATCTCCGTAAATAAGCAGCTGTATGGATACAGCTGTATGAGCCAGATAACATATACGTTTAAATCCGTGAATATGTTTCAAGTGATCGGAATTGCGCCATTATGTTTATTTTATCAATTATTTTCCAGTAAATTTGTAAACCATGATACAGAGTGACTTCTACACATTCTCGTCCCCAGAGCGTATTCTTTCACGAACGGATATTCTCCGACATTATAAGGTAAAAGAAGAAAGAAGTCCTGGGATCGAGGTTGACTTCTACAGATAATATTTTAGAAGTATTACTATCTTTTATTTCATATGTATTTTATAAAAAATTATTTAACATATTTTTTCTGTCCTGTGAAAAATATCGTTTCAAATATTATAGTTTCAAAATACACGTGTGAAATGGAAATCCGGATTACTTGTGACGTCATCCCAACACCCCAGATCTTTGGTGATCTCGATGTTTTTCGACCAATCGTGAGAGGGGTCGCCCAGAGCGTTATTCAAATATCCGTTCGTGAAAGAATACGCTCTGGGGACGAGAATGATATTACCCCTCATTTTAACTCTTCGCTGCCCGCGCGTACTAAAATCGCTCCGTATGGAACGATGACGTAATTTGCTAATTCTAGGAAATCCGCAAGATAAATATCCCTAATAATTGCGGAAGCAGGTATGTGCCTTGTTGGCAAGCCAAAATAAAAGCGTTTTAACAGGTTGTTGTGGTACAGTATCAGTAGTAAAAAATAGTCAAAAAACCACCACAAAAATTAAAAAAAAAAAAATCAATGGCTGAATACCTATTATATCAGATCAGTTCAACTAAGTTTTTCTAGCTACTGGCATTAAAAAAAAACCTAGCCAAGTGGCTACAAAACAACTTAACCAATGTACAAGTAACTGATTTTGGCTATTTTATCACGGTATTACAGACAGATTAAATATTGAGAACTTTTAATATTCACCACACAAGCAAACGGGCAAATATAAACTGTAGCACAAGTTACTATAAGACTTAAAATAAAGCTTAGTATAGTTAAAAATTAAATATTTAGTTGTACTTCCAGCTTCTGAGTGAACAAAAACAACAACAAAAATTTGTCGCCTCACATGTTGCAAGAATTTGTCTACGGCGCACAAAAAATCAATAAATCAATTAATTTTAGCCTATGATACAGACCCTTACTTAAAACAGGTATTTAAGCTTTAGCGCGGTCTATGGTTCGTAGGCTAGACACAATCGTGGCTCACAAAAATTTACAAAAAAAAATCACAAGAAACGGCTGATCAATAAGAATCACCTGAGTAAGGGAGAAATTCGAAAATTCTTACGTGCATTAAACATTTAAATTTGACAAAAGAGCTCCAGCACTTCGCGCAAATTTTCGCTGCGTTCAAATTTGCACGTCTTGCTTCCGCAAAAATAACAATAAATAAAAATAACATGTGTCTTACATAACTTTATTTTAATAACAATAGCACGTGAATCAATTTTTAAAAATATTTATAAAATTAATACAACGGGGGAGTGTTATAACTTATAACTAACTTTGCCCTTATATAGAGAAAAGCGGAAAAAAAGAAATCGTAAAAAAGAAAAAGAGTGATGCGTCAAAAAATTTTCCATGATGAAGCATGAAATGATGAACTCACGCTAACGAAAATTTAATTATGTACATAATTTGATTGCATTTTATGTTATGTCTCCCACTTTTGTCAATCTTCCAGTTGCAGTAAAGTGAAAGTGCTTGACTTGTAAACTTAAGGTAACACGATTGATTATTATAAATATATGAGAAGATTATGTCTTCATCAGAAAATCCCGAGAGAAGCATCTGCATACGACTAGGTGCGTTGTAAAACTTATGAGTTTCATCGTTTAGGTAAGTATTCATTACTGCCATGATTCATCTTGAGGATAAGTTACTTTAAAATCTCCCTAATCCTGCTTGGTTGTAATGATTTAGGTCAGTTGCACGTTGCTCTTGACATATCGAGCATAGTTTTTCGAAGCTTTTGACATGTTCGCCACTTGTACACGTTACTCTTTGTTTTGTCAGGCTCGATGAACTCTCATTAGTAGCTGATTGGTCATTGTTTATACCCTCAAAAACTCCATATTTGGAAATGTATCGTTTAATTTGCTACCAAACGCTGCTCTGCGATGGTTATGACGTTTGCCAAACGCAGTTAATTTACTTTGTACAACAGCATAAACATGTCTAAAGCTGTAAAATCTTCCGGAAGGAATATTTACATTACTCCAATCTTTAGCATTTTTAATGAACGATGTTGAACTCTCTGTCGATAAGCAACTATTTCTTTCTTTTTCGTTTAGTTTGTTTCTGAGTTATTTCTAAAAACGATTTTCTACGATCCATTACTATATTAAGTTCATTACACTTTTTTTCTTTATGTGATGTTTTTAATATTTTTTGTGTACTAAATACAAAATTTAATAACAACAAACATATTCAAATAAAATTAAACGTAATGTGGAAACTAAAACTGGAAAAAATAACTAATTAATGTACCAATAAGCAACGTGACATATATACTAATTATGAGGAAAATATACACTAAATATTCGTCTGTTCATTTTCTCATTTTTTTTACTTTTTTTTTATTACAAACAAACATACACCTTCCGATCTTTATAATGACCAGCTAGTGATGTTTCCACATAACACAAATCAAGGCGGCTTGTGGATAAATATATGATGAGGGAAACATTTGGAAGTTTGCTGCAAAACATTTTTTCATAATTTTGTTCTATAAATGTAATATTGTCACGCTTTGCCATGATTTTAAAGAAATCTAACCAAAAATCCGGGGGTAACTAAATTATCCTTAACTTCATAGAAACAGTCGTTTTACAGTTAAATTTAGTTTAAAAGAAAGTTATATTTACCTTATTCGTTTATCCCAACCCTTAATAAACAAAATGACTGGAAAAATGTTTCGATAACGCCTTAATTTTTTCGACTCTAGACCCTTCATAAAAATCATATGTATCACAAAAAATTCATTCAAAAGCGTTTTAATTAAGATATGAATCTGAAATTTTTACACAAGGTTAATAAAATGTAGTTGCAAAATAAAAATTCCAGTTTTTACAAGAATTGTATAGGAAGACTGTTTTATGACGTTACAGCTTACAAAAAAAATCGAAAAATGACTGATTTTTTTGCTGCCGTCATCAAAAATGAACACAAAAAATTTAATTTTTTTAAAAAATAATAAGATAATTAACATTCTTTGAAAGTTTGCTAATGTTTGAGGAAAAAATAAAAAAGTTATAGCTGATTAAAATTTTCTATTTGAACTGGTGAAAATGCTGATTTTGACAGTGTCCTTTGACGAATGGTTCATAAAGTTTTCTCCAAAACACCGATAGGCATAAAATGTTCAGAAAATGTGCATATTATATAAGTAATAAAAGTCAGAAATAAAAGTAAGTAATCAGGGCTACAGCGTGTAACCGGAAAGAAGGAGGTTAAGGGTGCGTAAAAAACAAAAGTAATTGTTAAATTTGTTTATAAAAAGTAATTTTACTAATATCGTAACTTTTGTATATTTTCTATTAATTCCTTTCTAAAGATTTCGATGTTGAAGTTTTTATAGTCTCGATAAGTAATGTTTAGTTTCAATTTAGGCAAAAAAAGTTTTTATCTCTGTCAATGTCATTCTTGGGAGTCAGACAAACCTGTTTCAATAGTTATGTTTTTAAGAATAGACATATGGACATTCGTGATGATTAAATATATCGTAGAAGGATTTGAAGGATTTCTAAAACATGTAGGCTCCTTAATTAGATTTTTAAAACAAAATGTTTCACAAAACTCTTGCATATATATGTTAGATTTGTATTAGTATTAAAATCACCGATAAGCGTTTGTCAATAACATTATTCAAAAAGTGTAAATGTTTTGAAGATTAAACTTTTATTAGGGTTATTATATTTTTATTTAAGTTTAATGATAGATGACATATCTTATATATTTTTTTTATTTTTACAGATATTTCGCTTAGAACAACTGTCTAGCATTATCAATGTTTTATAATGTTGTAAATTGAAGCTAAGTTACAAGTATCCGTGAAAAATGAGGTAATGTTATAGAATAACATAGAAACGAGACAACAATAACATAACAAACATGTCAAGATAAGATATGTCATCTATAATTAAACTTCTCGTGATTTCATTTACCATTAAGTTATTTGCTTAATACAACATTTTTTATTTATTTATTTACTTATTTCGGTATTTGGACCAAAGGAGATCCATGACCACATAACAAGAATAATGCATACAAACATCTAAAAGTATAACCTAATAATAAAATCTGCAAAAAAAATAAATATAGGGCAATGAATATTATATATGTTTCTAAAAAGCGCTAAAGAAATTTCATATCACACCAATATATCTGATATTTTGTTGTAATTTAGTAGTATTTTGTCTTTTTTCAAAAGGTTCTTTAACAAATTTGCTAAAAATGAAAAAAAAATTTCTTTGAAAGTGGCATCTCTAAAGAAGTTTAGTATATCTTTAATACTATAAAAAGGTTGATTTAGTCTTGGCAATGCTTCTACTCTTAATTCCTCATAAAATGGACATTTTAAATGCAGGTGATACTCATCCTCAACCTTATTTAAGGTACACAGCTTGAAAAGTCTTTCCACAATTTCATGAATAGCGAAGAAGCGATTTTAATAAGAAGATATTAAATAACATCTGTTGCTAAATATTCTCAGTAGCAATGTAATTGTCTGGGTTTATAAAGCGTTGATGACGTCATAGAACACTTAACTCGAGCGTTGATGACGTCATAGACCACTTAGCTCGCGGGTTGGCTAATATAACTTACGGAAAGTGAATGGGTGGGTTTTAAAACAACTTAAACTTATTCTAGACCACCACGTTAGAATTGTTTGAATTGTGACATGGCATTTTTTAAATAACAACAACAAATGAAAAAAATACCTTGCATTGTTGCTCTAAGCATTTTAGTAGTTCCATGGTCTAAGTAATGTTGTTAGCGTCTAGAAAATATAAGAGAACCATAACGATATTTGAAACTGAATATACTGAATATGATGGTAATAATGTAGTGTTAAAAAATGGTGAACAATTGTCAGAACAAATTTTGTATTCAAATGTATCCAAAGCAATTAGTAACTATTAACAAGGAACTGAGACTATAAATCCGCGTATTAAATTTTGACATAAAAATCTATTTAAGGTAAATAAATCACCGAATGAGTTGTCTTTTGCATTCGCTGTAGCTGAGGATTTCCTTACAGTCTTCGCTTTGTGTTCTGTAAATCATATATTTAGGCTATGCATAATGTCATATTGCGAAGACTAGATCAAGATAAGAATAGTTTGTGAGAAAATAGTTGTTTAAAATTGG
Source organism: Sarsia tubulosa (assembly GCA_036873855.1). Taxonomy (NCBI): domain Eukaryota; kingdom Metazoa; phylum Cnidaria; class Hydrozoa; order Anthoathecata; family Corynidae; genus Sarsia; species Sarsia tubulosa. The sequence continues at coordinate 9,473 of JAYJMI010136649.1, forward strand.
GAAATAAAGAGAGATTTCTCTTTATCGAGTTGATATATTAAAAATGTATTTTGACCTAGACATTAGTATAATGTAGGCAAAATGATATGCTTCACAGATGTTTTTAGCGCGTCAATTATTAGCATGAGATTAACCTTTGAAGTTGTCGCAAGACTTAAAATGCTTGTTGTAACTAATAGTTTTTCATTAAAATGGCAACACGCTATGATTTTAAGCAAATAGCAAATAATATAGAAGTAATTAAGTTATATGATAGAATCTATAAAAAGTTGCTATTCTTTTAATAATTTTTTCATGGTTAGAACTATAGGAAGGATGACATAAGAAGAAGAACCTTCTATTGTATGACTGTCTAATACGCAAAGCTTGATAATCTAAGTCAGAATCTAGTTAGACATCAATAGTTCCTATCAGGATTGGCTATAACAACTGTGGATTTGTAGATATCGCTTGCTTTTTTAATACATAAGAACGTCAATATTTGAGATTTTAGTGAGTAAAACTTTTAAAAAATGTGATATATTGGTAGTAAATGGTCAAGGCAACATGTTAGAAGTAATTTATATTCAATATATTTTTCGTTTTATAAATACTTGTTCATAAAATCTAACTACAGTCACCTATTTTAGCAATTAGCTCTTATAAAGAAGTCATCAACTTTAAAATAGAGTTAGATTAATTATCATGTTTCTCCTGTTTTATTAAAGCTCTTTTGGTTAGATGCAACTATTTGCAGTTGGCCGATACTAGCTTCATGATATTACATAAGTACAAAAGAAGATGGGAAGTAGGTAATTGAAATCTACTACTTTCTTTACTAATAAAAACCTGAAATTTCTATTTATCTAGTTGCATCAGAAAACAGTTTCTCGGACATTAAAAAAGTTATCAATATACTTTTGAATTTGGGTTGTCTTAAAATATAATTTCTGGTCTGCAAATTGGTATAAATGAAACAACTCTTGATATAACCATTATTTAGAAACA
>JAYJMI010136982.1:0-10454 GCA_036873855.1 Sarsia tubulosa
TTATGGTAAACTTTAAACTCAAATTGTTGATTCTTTTTCAGAATAAGGACATCTAAAAATGAGATTGTTTCATTGGTTTCAGTTTTGTAAGTAAACTTAATGTTTTTGCAGTTATTGAGTTTATTTAGGACATGGTCAACATAACCTTCTTTTATAAAAGTGATAGTATCATCGACATATCGTTTCCATGGTTTTCGATTAAATGATTTTTCTGACAGTTGCTGAAAGTTATAATAAAATAAAAAAGCTATTGTTTCTACTTTCACTATTACTATTTTATAGAATATGTGTTCATACTGGACCTACTTATACCGTCAATTTATAATTTGAAAGATTGGTTTCATTGACCAACGTCCTCCGCAAATAGTAATACCAATTTCGTACCTAAGCGAAGTAGACTGTTACTTCTGTATATCTTCGAATATTCCATGATTCTAGTAAAAAGTTATTGAAGTAATAAATAATTTGTAATCGGAGCTTGGAAAAATGTATTTTTATGAAAGAGGGGGGATACAAAGCTTTTTTATATATCATTATTGTTGTCGGTATTGAGGCTAAGAGCCCATTACCACACAAAATTCAATCATACATATATGTATTATGTATTACACCGTAATACATAATGGCGTAAATTTTATAATAGGTAACAAAAATGAAGACAAAGTAAAAACAACAACAACCACTTTCCTTAAAAGATCAATATATAATGCATATCCTCTATATCATTGTTTCTCTCTCTAAAGGTTGACAAAATCATGTACTTTAATCAAGCAGATAAGTAGCAATTCAGATTAATTAGGTGTTAACGATTTGTCTTAACTTATCTTTTGATTAAAAATGTAGAAACTATCTTATGGTTGAGAATGTTAAAAGCATAATAAGTAATATTGAAAAATGATATTGTTTATTGGGGTAACAGGTACAGTTGTAGAGAAATTTGCATTCAAGAATTCAAAAAAAATGTCTCCATATCTCCACAACCGTATCAGTTACCCCAATAAACGATACTATTTTTCAATAGTACTTTTTAGACCAATCGTTTGCACCTGATTAATTTGACCCAAAAATTCTATTCCACTCGCTGACTACATTTAAAAACATTTAAAAGGTCTAATCCTGGTCCTTAAAACGCAATTAGCTCAGGAACTAGATATGAAAAATCAACTCTAGATACATTTTTCTTCATCTTCAATTGAACCGGATCCAATTAAGTATTTGTATTGACATTTGACTTTGTAAAGGGTACTAGCTGTCTCCCTCTACTATGAATAGCTGGAAGCGATTTTATTTTTACATGTTCAGCAACAACGACAAAGAAGACTGTATTCCCAAGTAATCAACCTTTTGTCGTTAAACAAATCTTTACTCTTATGGTTGAGACAACCTTGTGATTCAAAATATTGAAACATATCTTTTGATTAAAAATGTATAAACCATCTTATAATTGAGAATGTTAAAAGCATCGCATGGGTTTAATAATGTTGAAACAACTTTGTGGTTCAGAATTTCCAGGAATATGACACTAGACACTCTAGTGTCATATTCTTGGAATTTCGAAACTTGTCGGGAAATATTATAGAAACCATGTGATCGAGAATGTGTGAACCACTTGTTGTTGAGAATATTGTAACCATCTTGCGGTTGCAAATATAATATAGCATTTGTGTTGTAAATCATATTTTGGTATCGAATGCGGAAATCAATGAAACTATAAAAACACGATATAAAACACGAATAAAATTTTTGGGAAGATTTAAAGATTAAAGAAGAGGACTGGCTGAAAGGTTTTGGCCCCTCCAGACTACGTAGTTTTTTAGTTGATGAGACACATCAAGAATCAAAGAGATCTATCTTTGGACACCATTGTAATTCAATTTGCTTGGAAGATACTCCGCAGTTATTGTGACCTCCTGAGATAACATATATTCCAAAATCGCTTTGCTTAACCTTATCACGGGGGAACTCTTGCCCCCCCCCCCCCCGCCTATTTTGTGTAAATAACTTATGGCTGTTGTATTGTTTATTTCGAAATGGATAGCTTTCACGGTTCTGTTTTTAGCGAAGTTTAAGAAACTTCTGTCTGTATTAAAAGTTTGAAAGTTTTAGGTTCATTATCTATCATTGTAACTCCTGTTTTGCCTCTGTGAGAAATTTTTTGTTTATAAGAATGGTTCTCCCTTAGAGCTTGGCTTTTTGCAAAATCTTGATTAGAGATGTGCTGGTAACACAGCCTGTGCTGTTGAGGAAAGAAGGCCTAACAATTTTGATAGCTCTATGTCGTTTGAGGTGCTTTGGACGTATCCCCACAAAGATTCAAAGTTTTTTGGCATTTTCTAATTTGTAAGGAAAAGAGTCATGGTCTTTGAATTTATAATCAGGCCAAAAAATCCATTTTCTGAGGTGGCGCTAATACTGACTTTTTCAGGTTGATCACAGAGCCTAAGTGTTGCAACAGGAAAGATACTGTGTCTTTTGATTTGCCGTCTTTCTGCTTAAAATCAACATGTCGTCTAGATAAATTATTATTCTGATGTTCAATCTTCGTAAAATCGACATAGGAATTTTCAAAATGTTTGTGAAAATTCTTGGTGCAGGGCAGAACCAAAACATAAGCATAGGAACTCGTACAAGTTCCTAACCATTGCAAACGTATTTTTGTGAGAATTGATGTGCAACGGGACCGAGAAATATGCGTCTTCCTGTGGCAACAGAAATTTTAAATTCTCAAAACTTTCTATTTTGAAATGTTTATAGGGGACCTACCGGTTTAATTGAAAATCACAATGTAATCAAATATTCAGTACAAAAGAAAACTATCACACGCCTTCCAGTGCTGCATTCTCTGACGCTATTAAAACTTTCAAGTAATATACTTCTGTACCACCAACCACGTGTAGTGTCATATATAATAAAAGTTTAATAAACAATGCATTTATTTTTTCGGTGCATGAAAAAAATAGCCATCGCTTTATTTCGCGATACATGAAAATTCAAAAATTTGAAAAATGGCGCCATAGTAATTACGTATTCCCTGGTATAAATAGGGCTGATAAGTCATATTACCTTAATTTAAGTAGTAGAGTAGAGTTTTCAAAAATAGCGTAATTTACGGAGTTTAATTTCACAATTTTGGGTGCTAATTGTTTCTCCTAATGGTATTTGCAAAAAAATCAAAATTGGATAACATAATCTTTTAATATTTTACAAGAATTTATCAGAGCTAATAATCTTTTAATGTTTATTTGTGAAGGATTATCGGATGACGCATTAACATTTGTTAAAGTTCTTCCGTTATATTAACATTAGTCTCATGTGTACATTACTTTATTTATTGTCCATGTTGGAAGAATTTTAAAATAACAACTTCAGAATAACTCAAATGAAATAACGAGTCAACAATGTACATGAAATATGAAAAAAATATTGCTATTATATCTAATTTTGAAACTTGATTTTGTTTGCTACTGTACTATCTATTAGCTTTTATCAACAAGATTCTTTCGCTTTTATAAAGTATTTTTCATAAGGAGTAATCGCCATTCATTTTCTCTAAAATCGATAGTATCAGTATCGATAGTATCAGTATCGATAATATCAGTATCGATTTAAGTTTAAATCCTAAGATTGATGATGAATATTGTTATACTTTTCTATAAAATAGTGTTCGGTACTGAGATTTTCTTATCAAAACTTTTATTTCTTGAAGTTTTTTTGTATATTTTGATTGGATTTTGAAGAAAACAAAAATGATACCACTTTGTTGGGTTACGCGTACATAGATCCTACAAAAACGATACTTGATGATTGGATAGAGTTGTTTTATAAACGGGATCTTTTTATTTCTATTTATGTTTTTAATTTTTTTTCCGAGCCCAACCTTTTTAAACCAGACCGGTATTCCGAAAATCGACTTAATCTATTCTAATGAATGGAATATAAATGAATGTACATATCAATCTAATGTCAACATAACGGAATATATATGATATGATTTGAAAAAGATTATTGATGACATAAAAGTTAGAAAAGTGATTTCAAGGCAATACATGAATTTACTTTGCAGATTGGTGCTCTTGCTATAGTTAATTCAATTAAGAGTATCATAAAAGTCATGAACTTTTAAACGACGAATGATTTGATATTCGCGATTTTTATCTAAGTATTTTCTCAAAATATTAGTTATAACATTTGGCGCCGATCTAGCAATAACAGCGCCCATTTGACATCATAAAAAATTGTAACTTTAGAATGACACAACAAGGCTAATACCTTATAAAAAACTGCAAACAAAGACAAATTATATTTAATTAATCTCTCAAACGATAAATTAAATCCTCGTAAAATGCCTAACAAAATTCCTAGTAAGTTTCTACCCCTAAAGTATAAAATTTCAAAACAACTATGTTTATACATATGGTTCATATTGTTATATCCAATGTCAATACCCTTCTTTGGCAGCCCCTTCAGGTAAGACTACATGAATATTCCTGGCGAGTTATATATAGTATGTTTCATTTTAGTATACACCGCCCTTCCCCTCTTATTTATTTGTGCGTATACTTGTGCTCTCATGTGGTAGTATACAAAATATATACAGTGCTCCTACCTGAGTTGTCGAGGTTGTCAGATATACAGATAATATATATAGTGCTCAAAACTGAGTTGTCGAGGTTGTCAGATATATAGAATATATATACAGACAGTACTCAAAACTGAGTTGTCGTGGTTGCCAAATTTATAGAACAAATATATATAGTACTCAAATCCGAGTTGTCGAGGTTGTCAAATATATAAAAAATATACATAGCACTCAAATCCTGATTGTTTACTTTCATAGAAAAACAAGAAGTGATTTGCCCAGAATGGTGCTGGGTCTCTTCCCATTGGTAATCATATTGTTTGTTGAAGTAGGGCATTTCCAATTGAAAAATTACATTGACTTATAAGATAGTTAACTGCTTCTACAATTGAGGTTTTGTCATACGTATAAGAACAAGACTTTTTATTTTTAATCCAATTGGCTGAACCAAAATAATTTATACCAATTTTATTCCTAGTACCACCTTTAAAGCAAAATGGTCAATGATCTTATTCAAGACATCAATTAGTTTATCATGTGGTATTTTGGTATACAATGTGGAAAAATCAAATGTTGAAATACATTTCGCATTATTTTTCGAACTTATTTTCATCATTCCATCGAGAAGCGGCTGGTTGTTCTGAATAACCCAAAAGGTTTTTATGCCAGAAATTTTTTTGACTTTTTCATGGTAAATTTTAATTTGTTCATAGAAAAGCTTAAATTATGCAGTAATATGTTTGCTTAACAATTTATTGACACACCTTTTACTAGCAATTATAAATCGAAATCCTAAAGGTGTCTTGTGCATTTTTGGGATCCAATATACAGTAGGTAATGTTAAAAAATCTTTTTTAACTTTAATTTTGAAAGAGTTTTAATTGTTTATACGTTTATATGTGTCACTTTGTTCTGATAACAACCCCATTTCAGTTAAAAGCACTTTGACATAAAAACGCTACATTACTTGATGCTTTATCAATAGGAACAATGACAAATTGATCATGTAATTTATTAAGGTAGGAGATTACATCATTGTCTCTGAGTGTTTGTTTAGTGGGAAAGACCTTAACACAATGAAAAAACAATGAAGGTTTCTATATAATTTATCTTTAATCTATTTAAGATGAATATTTTTACAAAACGAATGTTTTAATACGTTATTTTTTTTTTCCGAAGGGAAATTTAAAACCAATACCAGCCTGTGTTCCACTGTAACTGTTTTTACCACCAAAAACATTTAGACTGCCACCTGATTTAAATTTATGACTCAATCCAATGTTATGTTCCTTTACTTTGAAGCCTCCATAGTTTGAATTCGTTTGTGATCCGTAGAGTGAAGTACCTTGACCAAAATCATGACCAGCGCCAAATGTTGTCGACTTAAAGTTAGGAGCAAAACTTTTGGACCCGAATAATGACGTACCTAAAAAATAGATAAAAAAACAAATATTTTTTAACGTAATATTTCAAACGATAAATTTCAAACGCCAGTATAAAACTTAACATTGTCATGTATTTGCTACCTCTAAAAAAGAAAACTCTCTTCTCTATTTTCCTAGGGTTTAGTTCTATAATTAAAAGTCATTTTATACAAAGATTTTGAATCCATATTAAATCTTTTTTCATTCTTAAAAAAAACTTTAATGACAAAAAACTAATGACATATGACGGATCAATTGATATACTAACAGTTCATATAGAAGTTTCATATTATATATTATGTACGATATCAATTCCTAAGAACATTTTAGTCATAACGGAATATTTCCCATTTTTATATCAGTTAGTTTATACCTTGCTTAAATTTATGGCTGAGTCCAAAGTTCTTTTGAGTACCACCATTTTGTGATTTGAATAATGATGCTGATACACCAGTCCCTTGGTTGAAGTTATGTGAACCTTGTAATCCTAAACCAATTCCAGCTTGTCGATCATATCCTCCTATTCCACCTATAGATGATTTACCTTTGTTGAAGTTATAATCTTTTGAAAATTGAAATCCAGTATTATCGAATCGATTCACGTTTGTAGGTTGCCACTGTGGTAATGCAGAACATATTGCAATCAATAATATGGTTGGTATAAAACTATTTAAACAATTCATGATATCTTGAGTATCACTTATACAAATAAAGTAGTGTGTTGAAGAGTTGTTCTTATGAATGTTGATGAAGGAAATAGGCAGCATATTTATACTTTTTCTAGCACTAGGAAGTAAATAATTTTGCTGACATTGGGATATAAAGTATACAACTTCCTAATGAATAATTCATGTAATTTAATATAGTCTGAAACTATAAAACTGTTATATTACTTGTAATAGGAAGGAAAGGAAAAAATCCAATTGAATAAACATTACTAAAAATGTGTCAATGAGGCAATCATTTTTCATCAAAAACGTGGTGGTCTTGTACTCTAAACTAAACAACGAACAACGAGCGGCATAAGGCACTGCTTATATGTAGGTCACTGCGATAGCCAGTTGCAAATCCCGCTTCTAAAAAAGAATAGATGATTCCTAAAATTGATTATATGATTGATAACATAACATAATTTCCAACAGTAAACTTAAAACAATTGCAGTTTTTATTTTGTAGGCCTTTTAAAAATAGTTTTTTCATAATAACGTGGTGAAAAATGATAAGCGATGAAAAAGAACTTTTAGCATTTTTTATGGTTGCTTAACCTGCACGCACTTTTTTCCATACTTTCAATTTTAAACTTTTTAAATTTACTAATTTTGATACCAGGATTTCAAAAATTGTAAGAATTTTAAAAATTGTAATCAATTTACATCAAAAATTTACATTAAGATTAGAAAAAGGAAATATAGGTATTTGGGAACATGTCTATTCCTTTCTTACTGGAATGCTTGCGATTTGTTACTATAGATCTTCTCGTTAACATCTGCGAACGAGAAAAAACTTTGCTTGTAGAATTACCATTCTGGGGAATTAATTTTAATGCAGAAAAAATACATAAAAAAATAATGTTATTTCAAGCCTAGCCTCTTCAACCGGATCTTTTTCCATCTCTGATATACATAAAAATGTATATTCATTACCCTTTATGAACGAAACTGGTCTTACATAAAACTTGGGGAAATTTCATATCACCTTGTGGTTTGTTTCAGCATGATTTTCACATCTAATTTCTTCCAATTTTACTGTCAGCAAACTATCAGACAAATTATTTACTTCCTAGTAGTAGCAATAACTATAAATATCCTGTTCATTTCCTTCATCGACATTCAACAGAAAAGCTCTTCAACCAGGCTTCAACACACAACTTTAAATTTTATGAATAATTATCAAACAAATCATGAATTGTTTAAATAGTTTTATACTAACCATATTATTGATTGCAATATGTTCTGCATTACCACAGTGGCAACCTACAAACGTGAACCGATTCGATAATACTGGATTTCAATTTTCAAAAGATTATAACTTCAACAAAGGTAAATCATCTATAGGTGGAATAGGAGGATATGATCGACAAGCTGGAATTGGTTTAGGATTACAAGGCTCACATAACTTCAACCAAGGGACTGGTTTATCAGCATCATTATTCAAATCACAAAATGGTGGTACACAAAAGAACTTTGAACTTAGCCATAAATTCAAGCAAGGTATAAACTAACTGATAGAATATATTTCGTTATGACTAAAACGTTCTTAGGAATTGATATCGTACATAATATATAATATGAAACTTCTATATCAATATTTCAATTCATCCATCATACCTCATTAAGATTTAAGTTTTTTTAGAATGAAAACAGATTAAATATGATTTAAAATCTTCGTATAAAATGACTTTTAATTATAAAACCAATCCCTAGAAAAATAGAGAAGAGAGTTTTCCTTTTTAAAGGTAAATAATACATGACTTATTTAATACATGTTAAGTTTTCTACAGGCATTTGAAATGTATCGTTTGAAATATACCTTAATAAATATTGTTTTTTTTAATCTATTCTGTAGGTACGTCATTATTCGGGTCCAAAAGTTTTGCTCCTAACTTTAAGTCGACAACATTCGGCGCTGGTCATGATTTTGGCCAAGGTACTTCACTCTACGGATCACAAACGAATTCAAACTATGGAGGATTTAAAGTAAAGGAACATAACATTGGATTGAGTCATCAACTTAAATCAGGCGGCAGTCTAAATCTTTTTGGTGGTAAAAACAGTTACAGTGGAACCCAGGCTGGTATTGGTTTCCGATTTCCCTTTGGTAAAAAGAAATAATGTATTTATACAAAGTTTGGTTGTAAACATATGTTTTTCTTAAATAGATCAAAGATAAATGATACAGGAACTTTTACTGTTTTCATTGTGCTTGTATAGCAACGCATACTCATCAAGAGATATAAGGCGATAAGTGACGGTGGAATTAATGCGATTAAACTATTGACTATTTCATGTAGAAGTAATTTATTTGACTACACTAAAATGTTTTTCGCTCTTTCTTGTCACTTTACTAGACAGATACAGTCTATTCTTCTCGTAAAGATAGCTGCAAAGCTTCAGACAGAATTTGTCGAATTTTTTTCTTGGATTAACCATTTTCTGATTTATATTGACTTCGATCAAACTGAGTATTTTTTTTGGAAGTAGGCAATATTGAAACAAGAAACAATTATTGATTCTACCATTTCCAGTAATAACCACTCTAAACTGTTACCTTACTCCATTTCTAATATACTAAGTCAGCATTTTTATCAAAGAATAATGTTAGCTTTAATTTGTGTTATTTACAAAACTTTGTCACTCAGTAAAAGAGTACATGGCATACGTAATTAATACTAAAACTAGAAAGATACAGGGAGTGTAAGAGTGCCAGTACAAGATATAAAATTTCAAAACAACTAGTTTATTTTTACGCCTAATGTCAACACCCATGAATTGACGTTGGTAAATTAATTTGCTGGATGACCACATGTCTTTATTAGTTTTTCTCAAATAAGCATTGCATGGAAAGAGGAAAAGATATTTTAACACCAAAATATTTTGTCAATCTCGTTGTCAGAATATTTTTTGCGGAAAAAAGAGGCGAAAATGAGCGTTCTTTTCTAGTAATAATATGGGAACGAGGCTGGATATATGATGCTTTGACTACGCTCAACAATTAAGCGCAAATATAAGTGTATGTTTCCCAACGATTATTCTAAAACATTTTAAAGTAGTTTAAATAATCACTTCTCTACATAAAATAGTCAATACACTCTATTTACTGAGTAAGAACAACTTTATAAGAACACGAGCCTCGTTTTTACTCATCTCAGAAACTATAGAAGTTGAAATATTTTTCCTATCAACTGGAAAAATCTCATCAAGATAATTTAAACATGTCTCTGTAGGAATGGGTAGTAAGAGTTTTTCAGAAACTAACTTCAAAAATAAGAACAGCTGAGGCTCACTCAAATTTTCCCTGTTCTTTTTTAAAAAAAGAGTGTCGAAAATGTAAAGAAAAAAGGAACTGAAAGAGCAAAAGAGGAATTGTAACTCCTAATCCTCTGACCTTTGAATATAATAGAGAATATGAAAATATATTTCTGCCATTATCAATAGAAATTTCTGCAACAGCTATTTTCTAACGTTTTTTTCATGCTTATTATTTACGAAAGAAAACTGAATGGCATAACTTTCGAATAAACATTGTTTTATCCTTTAAAATCATATTACAGATTATCTGACTGTTTGTTCAAGTAATACATATCAGATAAGTTGGCATTAGTAAAGATATGTTTGCAAAGACAATTAAGACTGTTTAAGACATTTAAGATTTAAAACTGTTCAGCAGGCTTAAAATATGACCAACCATATTTATAAAGAAATTTATAGATTGGTTTTTCATATTTTGGGCGA